>JAVDBV010005031.1:0-13108 GCA_032619315.1 Piper longum | reverse complement strand
AGTTTTGTTTCTACTTGCAGGCAACTGGCTTCATGTCAATGCAACATGATGATGATGTTATCACTGATAACCATAGCACTGAAATTTCTCTGAGAAATGGATGCAATGTTATTCTAAATATACGGGTAGAACTGATTCCTGAATGCGTTTGAAAGGTCACTTTGTTGGCTGCTTGGAAGTTCTCTAACATCCTTCAAGTGAATTGTGTAAATCTTCTTTGTTATTATAAAGTTGTCTAATATGCTGTTCATCTATGTAGCTTGGAGGATGAAGACTTCCTTCTGAAATTAATGCCAAAATCATAAATTCTCTCTTTTCTCTCTCTGATGAATTCATTCTTTTGACTTGAACTTGCACTTGGAGCCACGTAGAGGAAAGCCATAATACTTGGACTCCTCATTTTGCCTGTTTCAAATGCCAAAGTCAAATGGGCAGGTGCAGTTCTGGATTGAAAATGGTGATGTGCTCATAACTCTACATCAATCTCCTAGTAATTGAACCTCATCCCTGCCTAGGTGACCTAACATTGTCCCCTTTGGTGTGCGGTGTACTAAGAACTGGCCAAGAGAACTTGCACCTTTTGATTAGAAATGACCAATTAGAGCTTTCTCAGAATCTAATCTGGCATATATGTCTCTTTGATGCCAACAAACTGTTTTTCTTTTCGTGTATATAGAAGGTTTACCCCTTCATGGGTTGAAGCAAGCTTTTCATACATAGGGCAAAGTTGACTTTTGTAGAACATGTAAATATCAGACTTCGTAAGATCAGTAGTTTGATTGAACAAGTCCATGGTGAATAACTTAGGGTGTTTTAAATATTGCTCATAAAAAAAGTCTGCGTTTTTGGTTGAATGTTTGTTATTTGGAATTAAATTATCATGGAAACAAAATTATGTGTACAAGTATGCTTTTTTAAGGGTAGACGGATATGAGCTGTGGACCGATAGGTTTGATCACTAAACCTATTGTTTTTAACGCTGGTTACTGCCTTAGTTAAAGTAAATATAAGCATGAAATTACCTTATTGTAAACAGCTTTAGCTTTTAGACAAATTAGTTAGGTGTTTAAAGAAAAATATGGTTTTAGACCAAGAAGTCATTTCATGTTTATATATACATGGCGACAACTAGTTTGTTTGCACATAATTTGACGATTAGAACCAACTTAAATTTTCCGTAATGTTAAAAATATTAATTATAATTTTTGTTTTAAAGAATAAACTATAAGTCTTAATTGAATTTATGCGCAAGGTTCATTTGAAAAATAATTCAATTAAGATTGTGTCATTTATAATTGTATGATAAGAAAAATATATTATTTTTTTGATTGATAACTATAGGCTTTGTTCAAAGCTCGATTTAGCTTGATGCTCGTCTCAAAAAAACTCAATTCAAAGTTCAACTCGAGCTTTTACCTTTATAACTCAGCTTAACTCAAAACTCTAGATTTTAAATGAGGAATATAATTTTTTATCATATTTATATGACATCAAATAAAATAATTTTATGCATGATCAAGTTATCTTTTATGCACAATTGTATCAAACTTAAAAAAATTTAATTAAAGATTGAATTTTAAAATAAATTATACAAAAAAATAATATCAGTATATACGAATTAAGCTAGTTCGAACCTGACCCGAACTCACTCGAATCAAATTCTTTTTAATTTGACTCGAACTCAAAATAACATTAGCCAAATCTAAGCCTAGTAAAAATCAATTCAACTTGCTCGATAATCACCCCTAAATAACAAGAATTAAAAAGGTGAACTTTATGGTTCGTACTGCCGACCGTGAGGATAAGGTTGGGTTGGGCCTCTTCCCAGCAAGCCCCGCCCACACGGAATATACATATTTCCTTATTCCTTACCTAACTACCAAAGACCAAGTCCACTAATTATACCACTTCGGCTCCACCTGTCTATAAACACACTTAATTGTTGTGCATGTCAAACTTTATATTAAAATTCGACCCGAATTCTCAGAGGAATGAATCATGTTTTTGGTAATTATAATAATTCTAAGAGGAATGAATCATGTTTTAGTTAATAATTTCGATTTAAAAAGTTCATCGACATTGAGTCGTGACTCACAATCTTATTTAAGGGTTTTGTTTGATTAACATGAAATAGATATAATAAATATAAAAAGTAATATATATGTAATATATTTTTTTAAAAAATAAATACATACTCATTGTTTTTTATCATTTTAAATTATTCGCAAATCATTACAATTAAGTTGCTTACGTACTCTCCAATATACAAAAAAATAATTCTTCATTTTTTTTTAATCTTTTGAGATAATAAAGGGGGGAGAAAATTTAATTACTTATAGAAGTGCAATGATAACTCACTCAAAAGTAATTATAATTATTTTATGTTCTGAATTAAATGTAATTATAGTTAATTTAGGTAAAAAACAATTTAGATAATATTAGTTTATACATAAAATATATAAACTATATTTATTTTTAGTGAAGTTGAATATTTTAAATTTTTATTTGCCAATTAAAATATACCCTAAACATAAAAAAAATCACATAAATACTCTTAATTATTTCCTTCTTTAATCAATAACGTTAAAGATTAATAATTCTATCAAGCTCTAAAACTACATCAAATTTGAAAGCTAATCTTAACTCGGTCAATTAAATTTTTTTACGAAATCCAACGAGCTCAAATCAAATTAAACTAAAAGTAACACGATTCTAACATTTCAATTAGCACTTTGCTGATTGATCTAAACTCAATTGAAATTTGTTTTAAAAAATAAATAAATTGATGCAAACTCTTATTAATTGCATATTGATTAGCATCAAATATTAGCGAGTATGTAAAAAACAAAAAAAACACTGGTGAGTGGAGCTCAGGAGGAAGGGGTAAAAATGTCAATTCAGAGCTTCTGGAGATCATCAAAGCCGGCCTTCGCCGCCCCATTTCGGCGACTACGCCTTCTTCGCCGGCGGCCCTCTCCCCCAAATCCTTATCCCAAAAACTCCCAATTTCCCGCTTATTTTCGTCGAGTAATTCCGATCATGATTTGAAGAATTGGATTGATGTTTGGAAGAAGAATCGGCATTCCCCGGAGAGCTTTCAAATCCGACGAACTTCAATTATCAGGTTAGAGGACAAATAAAAAATGATGGAATTTCGAAGGATTTGCGTTTCATGAAGCTCGAATGATCTGACCAATTTCGATTTTCAGGTGGGGAGCCGTTCTTTTCTCCTGTAACGAATTTGATCAGTACCATTTGGCTTCGATTTGGAGGAGTTCGCAATCACATTGCGAAGAATTCGACGGGTTGTTTGGGTGTAAACTCTGAGTTATAATCTGAAGAATTTTGATCCCTGTGTAAAATCTGGGGCGTAGTTTTACCGTTTCCACGAATTCGATCGGAATTGTATGAATTCGAAATCATATTCGCTTGCAATTCGAAGAATGGGCCGTCGGATTCCGAAGAACCTGCTCCAGACTTGAAGAAATTTACAGGTTGAATTGAACCGGGGGAAAAAATGGGAGGCGGCAGAGAAGATTGGCTTGTCGCCTTCTCCGACTCCGACGACGATGCGGCCCCGCCGCCGCCGGCCGTTTCAGGCGGCGACCAGAAGCAATCCGTCTTCTTCGCCGAGTCCTCCTCCTCGGACAACGACGAGGTCCTCTCCGCCCTCCCTGAGAAAAGCCCCGACCTCTCCGAGTTCGTCGGGAGCGGCGGCGGCGAGGGAATCTTCCGAGTCCCCCTGCGCGCCGCCGTCCACCCCGGCCGGCCGCCGGCGCTCGAGCTCCGGCCGCACCCGCTCCGGGAGACCCAGGCTGGCGTCTTCCTCCGCACAATCGCCTGCTCCGACTCGCAGCTCTGGGCGGGGCAGGAGTCCGGCGTCCGGTTCTGGAGCTTGGCCGACAAGTTCGGCCGCGGCGCCGGCACCAGAGCCGGCGACGCTGACGCCGCCCCGTTCTGCGAGTCGTGGCAGACCTCGCCGACGCTGTGCTTGGTGGTCGATGACAGCAACCGGTTGGTGTGGAGCGGGCACAAGGATGGAAGGATTCGGTCGTGGAAGATGGATCAGAGGCTAGGAGATGGCGATTTTAGGGAAGGGTTCACATGGATGGCGCATAGGGGACCTGTTCTGTCCATGGTTTTCACCGCTTATGGTCGGGTCGTCTTCTACCCGTTTGATGTTTTTTCTGTGTATAGATCATGTTCTGATGACTGGTTTTTGATGTTTTCTTTGTTATTCTGGTTTCACAGGGGACTTGTGGTCGGGATCGGAAGGTGGTGTGATCAAGGTCTGGCCATGGGAGTCGATAGAGAAATCTCTCTTCTTACCAGCCGAGGAAAGGCACATGGCTGTGTTGATGGTGGAGAGGGGGCATGTTGATCTTAGAGCTCAAGTTACTGTTAATGGTGTCTGCTCTCTGCCTGGAGACGATGTGAAGATTTTGTTGTCGGATCATTCTCGTGCAAAGGTGTGGAGTGCCAGCTATCTCTCATTTGCTCTGTGGTATGTTCACTGTAGCTTTCATGCCTCAGAATAGATGATATCATGATGCCTCAACCTGAGTTCTGTAAACTAGCAAATGAGCTTTGTATAAAATACCACGCTTGTTTATTTGTTCGATAATAAGAATTAGCTGAGACATGCGGAATTTGATGTATACATTCAGGGATGCTCGGACAAGAGATCTGTTGAAAGTATTTGGAATTGATGGCCAAATTGAGAAATGTGGAGAGTTAGTGCCATCCTTAGGTGACAGCTACGAGGAGGATGAGTTTAAATCCAAATTTGCAACGGTGACAAGGAAGGAGAAGATTCAAGGCACGATGAATTTCTTTCAGCGATCCAGGAATGCTCTGATGGGTGCAGCAGATGCAGTTCGGAGGGCTGCTGTCAAAAGTGCATTTGGTGATGACAACAGGAGGGTAGAAGCAATGGTTGTAACAATGGATGGAGCAATATGGAGTGGAAGTGCCAATGGCGCACTTGCCCAATGGGATGGAAAGGGGAACCGAGTGCAGGAGATACAGCATCATCAATGTGCTGTTCAATGTTTTTGTTCTTTTGGGACTCGGTTATGGGTGGGTTATGTCAGTGGGATGGTTCAAGTGTTGGAGCTTGATGGCTCTCCTATTGGAAGTTGGATTGCTCATCAAAGTCCAGTCATGGAAATGGGATTTGGAGGTGGTTACGTGTTCACTTTGGCTAATCATGGTGGAATTCGTGGTTGGAACATGTCTTCTCCTGGACCCATTGACAATGTGCTCAGATCAGCTCTGGCTAGCAAAGAACCACTTTATACAAAAATTGAAAATGTTAAGATTTTGGCTGGCACATGGAATGTTGGACAAGAAAGAGCTTCACCTGACTCGCTGATATCATGGTTGGGCTCTGCAGCTACAGGAGCTGATATAGTTGTTGCGGGTCTGCAAGAAGTTGAAATGGGAGCTGGTTTTTTAGCTATGGCAGCTGCAAAAGAAACTGTAAGATTATATAGCAGTACTTTTGATTGTGTATTTATATGAATTCGTTTTAATTGAGCATGTAAAGTGACACTGGCATCCATCCATTTTATTTCCTTGTCATTTGTCCGAGTTAGTTGATTTCCAAGTAAGCATTTCATATGTAGGTCAGATATATCTAGTGGCATCTGTTGATGTGTATGCAGGTCGGACTCGAGGGAAGTGGTAATGGGCAATGGTGGCTGCAAGCTATAGGGAAGACATTAGATGAAGGCACTTGTTTTGAACGTGTAGGTTCACGGCAATTGGCAGGATTGCTTATTGCTGTCTGGTTAGTATTCTTTGCATGATACTTGTACTTTGTTTGTAAGAAACCTCAAATTCATCAGCCTTGCATATGGCTCCTTCTATAAGTAAAAAGTAAATGGGCCATGTGTGTTATTACATTGTTACGATGGTTGCTTTTTTAATTTTTTTTTTCATACCCTGTTGGAACCTAGTTGATTTTCCTATTTTCTTTATCTGTGTCAGTCTTTTCACTTGGCAACTTAAGTACTTTTTTTTCCTAGGGCTAGAAATCATCTCAGGTCACATATTGGAGATGTGGATGTTGCAGCTGTACCATGTGGGTTTGGACGTGCACTTGGCAACAAGGTTAGCTATTATGTTCTTTCCAATCTGAAGAAAGATCATGGCATTTAAATGTGCTTGGCCTAATTATTTATGGTATTACCTTTTGTTTTCAAACAGTGCTGTGTCTGCTGTGATTTTTGCTTATTGCTTCTTAGTCAGTTTGCCCAATGTGTCATCTGTTACAAACCTAAGGTATAGGACGTGGGCTTTTGGTGATCCGGGTTTCAGTCTAACATTGGGATTGAGCATGGGTAGTGACTGCTATATGAATTGGGTTGTAAAATCTTCAAAAATGGCCAATCATATGGGGGTAGATCCAAGGCCCATAACGTATTCATTCTAAAGTGTCCTAATTTAAATTTTATAACATTTATCAGATTTGGTAATGTGATCCTTGACTTTATTTTATCAGGGAGCAGTGGGACTCAGACTACGAGTTTATAACCGCATTCTTTGTTTTGTGAACTGCCACTTTGCTGCACATCTAGAGGCAATAAATCGCCGCAATTCTGATTTTGATTATGTTTATCGAACAATGGTCTTTAGCCGTGCATCAAATGTATTTAGTGCTCCAGCTGGTATGATTTAATCGTGGTGTTTTGTAGGCCTTCAACTAGATACCTTTCTATAAATAACACTTCTATCTTATATCTTCTGTTCTCTTCTTTAAACAGCTAGTGACGCTTCATTTTCTGTTCAATGTCAACGTGGCAGTGGAAATGTATGCAAGTCTCCTTTTTCTTGATTCCTCATTTTTATTATTATGGGAGAATGGTTATTTAGATGATTCTAATTGACACTTGTTGAGGTATGACCAAGACCGTTTACAGTTGACTTAGTCTGTTGTAGGCTGTTGGTGTTAGATCAGAGGATGAAAGGCCAGAACTTGCCGAGGCAGACATGATAATTTTTCTTGGTGACTTTAACTATCGACTTTTTGGAATATCTTATGATGAAGCTAGAGACTTCATCTCGCAAAGATGCTTTGATTGGCTCAGAGAAAAGGATCAGTTGAGGGAAGAGATGAAAGCGGGAAAAGTATTCCAGGGTATGCGTGAGGGTATCATAAGATTTCCCCCCACTTACAAGTTTGAAAGAAACCAAGCTGGTCTTGCAGGTATGGGTAGTAAAAACAGTAGGATCCATATCTTTGTGTCACGTTAAGTACAGGAGGCCAGAAATTCAGTCTCTTAATGCTTAAGCCATCAGTGAATGAATCAAATAATATAGGTCACATGAAACCAGAACTGCGAGACATTTGCAATCATGCTTAGGCATGCAGATGTTAGTGAGCACATGCACATGCCTATATGGTAGTCTTTAATGAAATTTACATTTTGATGATGAGCCTAATTATATGTCATAAATGGTTTTTTTGAAAAGCTCAAGTTATTCAACATGGTAACCAGAAGCTGGTATGAAATGTTCAAAGTGGAAAGGGTACAAGACATGATGAATGGTAGCTAAGCATGAGATAATAGGTCATTTAATACTAAGTATTTGGCAAGGATTTGAATGTGTCTCGTTTGTTCGAAATTGATAATACTTTTCAGTAGATAAAGAAGCACTCTGAGTTCATATCTTAGTTATCGTTGCCATACTTGTTTTCCTATTACTATAAATATCCAGGCCTTGTATTAATGAAGCTATTTGTCATGCATAAACAAGATGACTTTAAACTAAAACTTTCAAATGCCTTAGAGATACACTGGGATAGGTTTCATATAATTTTGAAGTTAGAACCTTAAACATTATTTTCTTTACTTGAATATGTTCTGACTTAAAAATATCATACCACATAGTTTGAGCTTCTCGATTTTTTTAGGATATGACTCTAGTGAAAAGAAGCGTATTCCAGCCTGGTGTGATAGGATTCTATATCGTGACAGTCGAAAGATGGAAGATGCTAGTTGTTCATTGCATTGCCCAGTGATTTCTTCAATTTCTCAGTGAGTGTTATTCTATCCCTATCCAGAAATATTAGAAATGTGTAAACTTTGGATTTAAGTTGACTTCTCTGCATGATAATAATCTTCCTTTATCAGGTATGATGCCTGCATGGATGTTACAGACAGTGACCACAAGCCAGTAAGGTGCATTTTCGATGTTGCAATTGCACGCGTTGACGAGTCAGTAAGAAGAGAGCAGTTTGGTGAGATCACCTTGTACAACAAGATGGTGAAGCTGCCGCTTGAAAAATTAGGCAATATTCCGGAGACTATAGTAAGCACAAACACTATTATTCTCCAGAATGATGATACTTCTGTTCTGCGGGTTACAAATAAGTGCGGAAAAAACAAGGCTTTCTTCAAAATCCTTTGCGAAGGACAAACAACTATTAAAGATAATGGTACAGCATCTGAACGCAATGCACGAGGTTCATATGGGTTTCCTCGATGGCTAGAGGTACTTCAATTTTATATTTCTCCAGTTGCTTACCATTAGATGTCTCTAGGTACCAGGGAGAGATACTTATCTTATTATTTAATAATTCAGAAAGATGGAATTAGTAATTGTTGTTGATGGGATTGAGATATCTTTCTTGAAAATCAATATGAAGGGCAAAATATTGTACCATATCCTGTCATAAAATAAATTCTGGCTTTATTGTTCTTTATTTTCTTTTGAAAGTTATTACTATTTGTGATTTACAAATGAACCCCTTTTATCTTGCTAGGTCCATCCAACAACAGGTATAATTACCCCTGGTGACATTGCAGAAGTGTCTGTGCTCCACAAAGATTCCCACATTCTTGAAGAGTTTGTTGATGGAATCCCACAAAATTGGTGGTGTGAAGATACTAGGGACAAGGAAGTTACGTTGTTGATTAGGATCATGGGTTGTTTTTCTTCTGAAGTCCGAACTCACCGAGTTTCTGTTCGCCATTGTCTGTCATCAAAGTCAACCTTGAAAACTGATTCAAGTCAGAATGTCAAGCACGCCCAAACCAACCTTCTTAACAGATCTGATTTTCGTCCCTTGATCAGCTCATCTGATTTGGTTGATGACTTTTGTGGTTTGCATACTTGAGAACCAAATCTTTATTGTGGGGAAACAGGGTAAATTGAGCCCGTTGATTTGTGTAAATACCTTTCCCCATGGTGTTTTTTAGCTGCAAATTTTCTCAGGTCCAATAGCATTATATCTTGTTTGTTACTTCTTTTCCTCTTTTGTTTTGGATCCCATTGCAGCCATATTCTTTATAAAGAGTCAAGATAATCCAAGACATTCTGCAAGTCATTCTTTCCCCTGTACAGAAGGAAGGCAATGGGAGGAGCTTTTTCTTCTCGCCCTGTGTAATCTTGTTTAAACTGTTGGTTTTAACTTTATTTTTTTGTTTTCCTTTGTTTAGTTTCAACAAAAGCAAAATGAAACTGTAACATGCTGTATCTTTCAAGATGTATTGGAGTAGAAGATAAACCTTATTATATCGGTTATGCCCTTGTGAACTTTCCTTTTCATTTCATGTATTTTAGGAAGCTTTTCTGAATCATTGTTTTCATACATGTGATTCTCATTGTGAATAGGTAAGCCATCTTAACCAATAACGGCAACATGGTAAGGTATAGAAGCTCTTCCTCATTTTACACACCATTTTTACATTCAACTGTTATGCCTTTGGATTGCCCATTGAGACTAGAAATGATTGGAAGACAAAATGGTCACATTCCTTGGATTGGCATATTCTATCATTCCATCCCAAAGTTCCAATCAGTACATTCATGAGAGCTGCTGTCCAAGATACAGTAACCCATAAAGCTTTATGCATATATCTCAATCAGTTGAGCTATAAGGATGAATAGAGAGCGTATTATTGCAGCAAAAGACAAGCAAGTTTGATTGTGACAACCAATACATTATTCACCGTGACAAACAGGGTGGACGAGACGAAGGGGAACATCGAGGAATCACTCAATCACTACCATCTTGTCCACTATTCTTCTCTAAATGGGCATCGATCATCTCAATTGCCAAAGCATAATACGATTGTATATTCTTGTTTGTGATGTAAGACATGCAGACTTATCCCGGAATCATTTCTACCCCATATATTGATGAAACATTTTTGAATAAATATAGGAAAATACAAAGAGCTAAAGAAGAAGAAATAATGTATCAATTGATCATAGTATATTGTTTACCTATAAAATAATATTTTCCCATTGTATCAATATGTGTTTGACTTAAAATGAATTGAGATTTAGTTAAAAGTATTTTATTTATCTTTTATCATGTAAGAATAGTTGTTAATTTAAAAATCTCATAATAGTTTTGCAAGAAATTGGTTATTAGAGTCTAAATTCTTGATTCCATGGTGTACCTAGCGGATGTCGTCATTTGTATATACAATTGTACAACACATTCTATCGTCTCCACTACAGATAATCATCTCATTGATCCGCCAGCAAATCTTTTCCATATTATCAAAAACAAAAAACAAGAAAAATAGTGTTCTCGTTAATTATTTTCCATTATGCCTCGTAACTTTCCAAATTCAACAAAATCATACTTTTAATATCAAGGAAGAGTATTCTTAAACGAGCCCTTTTTCTTTTAGCTATTTAGCCATCGTGCTCTTACTGTTAAGGAAGAGTGATCTTGGATGAGTTTATTTTTTTACCTATCTAATCTTACAGGTTGATCTATTTAATTAGTTTATTTCTTTAATTTGTATGATAAATTTTTTTTAAGAAGAAGAGTATAATATAAGACATCTACACTTATAAAAGAGTTTTTTTATATAATATATCGAGAAGACACTTTTAAATAAATATAGAAGAATACGATGAACTAAAAAATAATAAGTAATATATTAATTAATTATAATATTTTGCTTACTTAAAAAATAGGACTTCTTTTTAACGGAGAGTTTTTTTTTATTATAGTGGAAGAGTTATTAATTCAGAAATTCCTGGATAGATGGGAATTAATTTGATCCTATCTTGTTTGACAGTTGTCTGAAAATCGCTAAAAGAATTATAAAAAGATTAATGTTTTTGCTATTTTGCTCACTACTGCAAATAAGGCCAACATTGTCACAGGCGGGGATAAAACCCCTCTTCCTATCTCCATTATTCTCTGGTCATTTTTGGTTTTTTCACTGCACGCCCTCTCTTCATTTTCAAGGG
The DNA here is from genome assembly GCA_032619315.1 of Piper longum. NCBI lineage: Eukaryota > Viridiplantae > Streptophyta > Magnoliopsida > Piperales > Piperaceae > Piper > Piper longum. The sequence continues at coordinate 1,885 of JAVDBV010005031.1, read as the reverse complement.
GAAATGTTGTGTTTCTCATTTTCTTTGTCTCAGAAAGACGCAAAGTGTCAGAACTGCGTAAATTTCAGGCAACTTTTCAACTCAGTGGAACGTTCTTGATGGATTTGAATGGCTCCCTTGTAGCCGCTCTTTTTGTCCTTAGACCAGAGGACACCAAATTATCAAACCAATTTGTCTTCTCAGGTCCAATTCCGGCTGTTTGATATGTTTCTTCTCCTTTTTTGTTGGTTTATTTTTTAGAGAATCTCCAGCTCCATTATTAAGCATATGAGTTTTCTCCCATAGGATGAACACTTTAACAGCCGGTGCGGATCTTTATCAAACAATTTTGTACTATTTTATCCGATTTAAGCTTGGCCAAATAAAATTAATTTGGAAGTAGTAATTGAGTTGTTCAATTAACAATCCAAGTTAAGTGACAAGTTTTTATGCTGAATGTCCTTCACTTCTCATCTATGCTCCATGATCTCCATATCACTAATTTAGGGGGCAATTAGGAAAATACTCATTAATAGATTCCAAAGAGGGTAAATTAGCTACATTAAGATTATCATACAGGAAGTTGGTTTGATATCAAAAAATTGCTCAACAATAATTGAACAAGTGGGTAATATTGAGGTGAACCAGAAAAGAAAAGTTTATGAAGAGCTAGATCTAAGGGTTTGAATAAATAAGTGTCATTCCCTACCTCTAGGATTAGGACAATGTAGGTAAAATGCGAAAAGCAGGGTTTAAATGCATGGCAATATAATACTAGACACTCAATATACAACATATATTTGACATTATTTCTAAACGAACATTAAGCAACACACATTTCAAAGCTTAAATAAACCTTCCTTCATACGTTTGGTTACGAAAGAAGGTTTGGTTTTCATATCATTAGTCTTTGTTGATATTGGGATATAATCAACATGTAAATCTAGGCATCCAACTAAATCATTTGACTTTTTTATTACTTAGGACAAAATTATCCTTGTCGTCTAACTATTTTTATAATCAAAGGGCTCACATTGAATATAATTGACACAAGAATATAAGTTGATACTAATTATTCTCATACACAATTTCTCCTTCCACCCCTTACAAGAACTCATCAGACCCCCATCTATGATATAAATCCTAGTCGATTTCCTGATCTATATTTGTTCATTATCTTCGTTTCAAGTTGTTTCTATTTAAATTTCTTCAAGAAACATTTAAGCATTATACTTGACTTTAAGGTACGCCATTTATTATTTCTTTTTAGGGAAAGAAAAGACAATGAAATGAAAATTTCATGTCATCATCTATCTCTTTCTGCTCAAAATATTACTTAAGCAATACCGAAGTAGTAATCCTCTTTTGTTTTCATCAATGTAGTAATCTCTTGTCACAAGCAAATAGATTTTTTTAATGCACATTATGCATGAAAGTCCTTGAGCACTAATAATCAATTGATTTGGGTATTTATACAACGAATAATACTATGCACACCACTAAAACTTTCTACAATTTTTCCCATTTTAAATTTGATTGATAGGTTAAATTAGTCACATAGATCATGCTTACCTGATAATTTTTTTAAGCCAACCAAATTCAAAGTGGAAAAATAAGGCAAAATATTGGTAATACACAAAGGAAGGATTTTCCTTTTATAACCGACCAGTAAAATAATGGGTTCCTTTTGATTCTTTCACACACGCACGTACCAGCACTCATCCTTGAGATTCATACATACCTACTGCTTTGATTAATCCTTAATTATATCGAAAATAAAATTTTTTCTAGAAAAAAAAATTATAGTCTATAAAAATCCACAAATACCATCTCCATGGTCAAGTCCAAACAATGCCAAGTTCCTCCGTGACGTTGTTGAGATCCATATATATATATATATATATAT
>JAVDBV010005030.1:0-10911 GCA_032619315.1 Piper longum | reverse complement strand
GGTGGCCGGCCGACAGCCCCGCGAATAAGATATCGAATCCGCCCGCCGCCTTAATTTCACCCGATTCCGCCTGCCGCCGCGCTTCCGCCTCCGACCGTGCTTCGTCGACTCGTCTTCGACCTCGCCTCCGACTGGTAGCCGGCTAGCAGACTCGAATCTTGCCACCACCGACGGTTTACACCGAGTTTGTAAATTGGAATTTAAAGTTGGAATTTTTTTTAATTGATATGCAAATTGATGTTTTTTGAATTGATTAATGTATAATTAGATGCTAATTGTAATTTTTTTTCAACCGTGCAATGTACAAATTTTTTTGATTCTGATTCGGACTGATTCCAACCGATTTCTAACCAATTCAAAAAAACCGATTCTTGGTAGATTCAGACCGATTCTTATTCGTGAAACCATGGATTAGATACACGGGTAGAGCGACTCCCTAAATAATACAATTGCATAATCCCCATCCACCCCTTACGGTCAGAAACGGCGGGTAGGTAAAAAATAACCCGCCAACAACCCAATTCCAATCCAAACCGTCATTTTATATTTGCCCAAACCCAGCACAGGCCCACTTTCGTAATTTCACACATGCATGGACGTGGTCGGGAATCATTTTATATGTAGCTGGTTCATGTATCTCTCCACCATTCTCCGGCGGATCGCCTCCCCCTCCCATCGTTTCCAAGGTGGGGTAAGCTGCAAAGGTTCAAGCATTCGATCTTGTTTGCTCTGGTTTGGTGTTCGTTCGTCGTTTCTGGGTGCAGTGTGGCGGGCTGGTCGCTTCTGACCAGGGGCCATTTGGTGTCACTTCTGCACTCCTTTCCCACGTGATTTCACGCATGCATGAACACGGTCGGGAATCTTTTATTTACGGCTGGTTCATCCATCTCTCCACCATTCTCCGGCGGAGCGCCTCCCCTTCCCCCTCCCATCGTTTCCAAGGTGGGTAAGCTGCAAAGGTTCAAGCTTTCGATCTAGTTTGCTCTGTTTTGGTGTTCGTTCGTCGTTTCTGGGTGCGGTGCGGTGAGCTGGTCGCTTCTGACCAAGGGCCGTTTGGTGTCACTTCTGCACTCTATTCCCACGTGATATCGTGTCTGCTGAGGGTCGTTGGCCGGAAAGACGGAGAATTTGGGGCGTCTTGGGTGTGCTCTTTGCGGTGTGCTCGTCCTCTGTGGAGGGGTGGAGGACGCCGACGACGGAATGTTTGGTGGTACGGATTCTGGATTTGGCGGGATGGTTTGACGAGTTTCTAGTTTCTTACCATGTTTGGTCGATGTGTCGGAAGGTTGTCTGATTGGTTTTAAACTTGTTTTGGGCAGGTATGGTCCGATTTGCGTTCAGCGGTCGTGTTTGCTTGTTCTGTTTCGGCTTTTGTTGGTGTTCTGCCGCGTAGATGTATCAAGGAGGCTTTGGTTTTCACGTTTTTGAATCATGCAGGTTATAATTAATCAGAAAATAGATTTACTGGTGGAGGTGGTGGTTTCTGTCGAATCATACAATGTTTACTCTCAGTCCTGATTTCCAAAATCATACCATGTTTCACTCTTAATCTGATGTCCCAATCATGACTACTTGAATTGTATGTTTGCTCTTGAGCTTCCAGCTTTCCAGGCCGTGCTGTCCATGCAATTGGATTGTAGGGATTTTTATTCTGGCTTTGGTGTTTTCGTGCAATATTCTGATGAGATATGTTGTTCAAATGCAGACAAAATACTCAGCTTTGAGGCAAGTTCCAGGAAGTTGCACGAAAGCTTTGGTGTGTACATAGCAACCACCTGTGAATTCAAGGAGAAGCACTCCCATTTCAGTAATTCTATATATATGAGAGGTCAGGGGAGAATTGGTACTTACCTTTCTTCTTCAGTGATCTGCCATTAGAGTTGGTATTTAGCACTCTACAAATGGGTTCATTGGAAGAGTCACAAACAGAACAGACCAGCTCTAAGCCACCAGGTCTCCGATGTCTGGAGCAGGCCGGGAAATCATCTTTGTCCTTCCGAGGTTATCAATTGATCGTCCTAGTTGTAACATTCTTTGCATATGCAAGCTACCATGCCACCAGGAAGACCACCAGTGTTGTCAAAAGTGCTCTTGATCCAGCTTCTTCCAAGGTGGGTCTATCCAGTTGGTTGCAGACTCGATTGCTTGGTCCAAGCAGTGGTAGGAAGGATGGCTCGTTGGTCGTGGGATGGGCGCCTTTCAATGGTGCAGATGGAACCCAGATGCTGGGAGAGATTGATGTTGCCTTCCTTTCTATATATTCGGTTGGTATGTACTGTGCTGGGCATTTGGGTGACCGATTGGATTTGAGGATCTTTCTAACTGTGGGAATGGTGGGAACTGGCTTGTTCACTGCTCTTTTTGGTGCGGGATATTGGTTGAACATTCATAATTTCTACTACTTCTTGTTGATGCAAATGTTGGCGGGTCTGTTCCAGTCCACGGGATGGCCGTCGGTGGTTGCTGTGGTGGGGAACTGGTTTGGGAAAAAGAAGAGAGGATTGATCATGGGGATATGGAATGCGCACACTTCGGTTGGCAACATTTCTGGTTCTTTGATGGCTGCTGCCATGTTGAAGTGTGGCTGGGGTTGGTCTTTTGTTGTTCCTGGTGTTGTTATGGCCTTTGTTGGACTTGTGGTGTTCCTGATCTTGCCCGTTAGTCCTGACATTGTTGGAGCTCAATCTGAGGAAGATAAAATTGATGAATCTTTGATGAAGAACAAATGTGCAGAACCATTATTGGTAGTAAAATCCGAGGTTAAGGACAAGGCTGTTGGGTTTTTAGAAGCTTGGAAGATTCCTGGTGTGGCACCATTTGCTTTGTGTCTCTTTTTCTCAAAGCTGGTGGCTTATACGTTCCTTTATTGGCTGCCTTTCTACATTAGTCACACAGGTATGAGCTTATTTCCATATGACCCATGTTTTCTAAAGATCTTTTTTTCTTTGTTCATGAATAGCTATTGATCAATGTCCACTAATTAGGCCACATTGTTTGATTGCTGCAGAAATTGAGGGCAAGTATTTATCCGATGAGACGGCTGGGAATCTCTCTACCATATTTGATGTTGGAGGCGTGTTGGGTGGTGTTCTTGCAGGCCATATCTCGGATCGACTTGATGCTAGAGCTATAACAGCTGCAAGCTTCATGTATTGTGCGATACCTGCCTTGTTCTTCTATAGAATCTACGGTGAGATGTCTTTGTTCATGAATGTGGCTCTCATGTTTGTTACTGGCATGTTTGTGAATGGACCCTATGCACTTATTACAACAGCAGTCTCTGCTGATTTGGGTACTCATAGTTCCTTGAATGGGAACTCTAGAGCATTGGCCACTGTGACGGCCATTATAGATGGCACGGGCTCTGTCGGCGCAGCATTAGGCCCTCTCTTGACAGGCTACATATCTGCCAAGAGTTGGAATGGGGTCTTCACAATGTTGATGGCAGCGGCACTTGTGTCTGGTTTGCTACTCACAAGACTGGTCATGGCCGAGGTCGGAGCAAAGATTGAGTGTTTAAGGGCTCAAAGGCACTCACCAATGTCGGAGGTATAGCTGTTTGAAGCAGCTCTGATTTGTTTGTCTTGTATCTATTTTATCAGAATCCATCTACCTACCTTATTTCGAGAGTATGTGGATTCATGTAAGAACCCTTTCCCTTGTAAGATGGGAGAAAGAGTTATCTGCTTCCTGTTATATACATCAGTTTATCCCTGTTCCATGCAATTGTATTGACGATTGAAGAGCAAGGGGGAGCTTGTAAAAGAAATCTTCAATTGGAAATTTGTATGTAATGTCGACGTGTGCTTGTATTGATCAATTGATGCATATACAGATTCAGAGAAGAAATTTGAACAAAACCATTTGCACTGGTTGTTTCTGCCCCATGGGATTGGGGCAGTCAAGTTCCCATGGATTTCAAGTTTGTTGAGGGGAAAGCATGGCAATTTGTGCTCCCAGACTTGAAGCAAATGGGTTTTGAGAGGCAACTTGTGGTTGTAAGAGGGACTTGTTTGTATGGATAAGGTGGGAAGATTAGGAGTTCGGGACCATGGAACCATGGTCACCGTTCAACTTGGAATAAAGAATGCTATAACGTGCAGTGGTAGTCCAAGTGCATATTAAGCATGAAGTGGTTTACTAAAGTCATGAGCGCGACATAAACCTGTTTTGTCGTATAAGGAAATCAATTTTTTTGGCTTGCTTATGCTTAGCTGAGTAAGAATCTACCAAAGGTCTACAAGGACTGCCTCATAGGGCCAATGTGAGCTGGAAATGTGTGCTTTATAAAATGGGTACCTCACCTCTGTGTTAATTAACTTGTAGTTAATAATTTTCAGCACCAGCATGCTTATCATAAATACTTCTTTGGGTGCAATGATGTTTCTTATTCGTTTTCTTTTTTCTCAAGGTAAGATGTTTTTTATTCGTTTGAAGAGACCAGGAGACAAGGTTCCGGCACACTATTTAGCTTTGTTCACTCTTTTAATGCTATTTTTGGCCGTCCTTGTTTAGGAGGTGGGATGTCAAGTGGGTCGGGCCCATTATTTTTCCGGACAGGGCTTGTATATCCAAGGGAGCACAGCCCTGCCCAAACGCCCTGCCCAGTTCAGGCCGGGCACATCGGGTCGGGCCTGGACGGACCGGCCCAATTTGATGATGTCTATTGGGCTTTATATTGTGTAATACTAGTGTTAGGCCATCACCTATCAAAGTAGAGCTGCACTCTTCTTTCATGTGTGTTGGGTTGGGTCGGGTTGGCCAAAACTAGGGTTGGGCCAGGTCTGGCCCGACCCACAAGGGCCAGGCCGGCCCACTTGAATAAACGATCGATGGAAAAACACAAGTACGTTAAAAGAATTACCAATAAGAACTACCTGGATTTTATTAATTATGTCTATTAAACATTTGGGAGGTGGATGTACAAATGAACTTCTCCTAAAATATTAAAATTTACTGTTTTTATATTTGAATACATAATAATTATCATGTTGTCACAAGAAAGTTCAACTCCCGATTTTTATGCGCCTCATTTTCGAGAACTAATTTTCCGATGAACTTTGAAGATATCACCAACGTTTTTCTATTTTTAAATGAATTACATAATTGTTTTGTCTTCTTAATCATAATCAATTTGTCAAACCCTATTATTACCCGAATTTATTTGACGAAAAGAAAGCCAAAATTGAACGTAGATAAGGCCTCAAACTGTAAGGTTTGACCAAAAAAAGTCAATTAATGGTCGAGTTTGATTCTGAATCCTGATTAGATTCAAATGTAATATATTTGGATCCGACATTGATACAAAATAAAATGAATATTGTATGTGTATTGAGATCACCCCTTCATATTTTAGGTCCATCTATGGATAAGAATAGTTGAATGTTCATAGAGGATATCATGGAGGCAAACTTGGTCTAAAAAGTTGAAAGATTTAAGGAAGAAATTGGGTTAAAAATCTCTACTTTGAATCTTTGATCATATGTAAAGTCTAAAATAAAGGCATTATTTATAAAGATAGGGGGGGATTGGCGAGAAGTTTGTAGGACTCCAAGCTCATGTGCCGGCTCGCTCCTACTCTATTATCTCAAAGGTTTGAGGACTCCATGTTTAAAAATTTGAGGGCTTAATGACTCAAAGGCTTCAAGCCATCCACCGGTTTTGAAAAGCTCGGTCAAAAGACTCAAACTTTTTGTGTTTTTTTTTACAATTTTGTACACGAGCTTATTGTAAAAAGATCCAGGTGAGCTTATTTCCTAATTTCGAATATCAGATTATCATAATTTTGATGGTTAGAATGAGAAAATATTTTAAATAATTTAATTTTAAGTAACTTATTAATATTGGGTTTATGATATATAAAATGATAAAAATTGTAAAATAATATATTAACTATTTAACCATATATTAACCATTTAATTGACGACATAATCTTGTAAACTTGGTTAATAATTTGGTTATTATAAAAATAAAGTAAATAGTTATGATAATGCTATCAACCTCCTCACTTCATCCAAGCTATTTACCAACGTCTCGATCATGCTCGAATTTGCTTGATATATGACTTTGAGTTCGTTCGAGTTAAAGTTTGACAGGAATCAAATAAACATGAGCATGAGCATGAGCACGAGCACGAGTACGAGCACGAGCACATCTCTATTCGACTTTTTTGAAGCTCGATAATTTATATCAGATATAATAGTTTATATATTTTTTATATAGTCATTTACATGAAATATTAAAAAATAATAAATATATTTATATTTTATTTAATAATAGTTTTACATGATAATTTAATGATTTTATTTCCAAATAAATTATTTGATACAAATTTAAATTATAATTAAAATATTTAAACTTTGCATAGTTATTTTTATTTCAAGTATTTTAGAAAAAAATTATAAATAAATAATATTTAAGCCTCTTAGTATTTGATGCAACTTTAACCTTGACTCAACTTGACTCGACTAAGATAACACCCTTGCCGACACGAACTTAGGGGTGTAAATGAGTCAGTCTACCCCTAAGTTTTTCGCATTTGATTCGATTTGCTCGTTAATTTTATACTTAAAAAAATATTCGACTTAAAATGAATAAGTTCGTTGAACAACGAACAGAATTTAACAAATGAGTGTTTAACTTGATTTGGTTAGAAACTCAATTTCGATGTGTCAAACTCAAAAAAATATTCGACTCGTAAATACTATTAAGATCACATTAAACATATATAGTATTTAAAAAAATTGATTATATATAAGTTAAGCATATAAATATTTACTAGGTTCAAGTTCGGTTGGCTCGAATTTAACTTAAATCAAACCCAAATATTATAAATTTTAGACAAATTTGATTCGACTTATTTATACTCATTTTATATTAAGCCAAACTTAATTACACTTATCATCGGCTCCGTTCGGCTCGTTTACACCCGTACACGAACCCGGAGCTGATTTGTTTGTCCGAGTCGACTACCATCTCCGTCTTGACGTCCGTCAATGGCGTCCTTCCCATGGCGACGCTCTTCACCTCGCTGAGAACTCCTTCCTTCGATCCTTTCTTCTTCTGGAGTCGAAGGTTTTTGCCTGCCGGTTCATGGCCTCCCATCCGGGGGTTGGGCGGAGCAGCGTCGCCTCCGTCTCCGCCGTCCCAGTCCGCTCGTCGCGCTCCCCGTGCGGCCGCCGGTGGTTTATGGCGGGGGCGGCCTTATCCCGGCCGCCGCCGGAGTTGAAAGCTTCGAGATTGGCCCGCCATGGGGCGGTGCATGTTTCTCTTGATTCCGGTGCAGGATGCTCCGGCCGGGGGCTTGCTTTCGGGTTCAGGTCGGTTTCCAGCGCCGAGTCTGGCCCTGTCGGGAGCGATGGCGAGGGTAGATTGGTATGTAGCTTGGCCTCCCTTTTTGCTGTTGCTGTGTGTGATGCGATTTTGATGAATGAGTAGTGTTAATCTTTAAATTCCCCTTGTATTTCATTGATGTATATCAAGCAAATTTATACAATCTTACAATATGTAACAGTCCCAAATACATGGAGAATATGATGCATATCTTTTTTTGAGATTATCTTTCCAGCTTGGTATTTGTTCTGATTGTGAGGGTCAGGATCAGGTTCGTTTCTGCTAACAAGTAGAATGGGAGCAGGGAAGTAGTAAAAAAGTGTGCTTGTTGGGGGGAGTCTGGTGCTAGCTTAGGCATGAATTTTTGGAATTCTATTGTGTCATGATTAGCTTTACAAAGAGGTCATGCAAGGTTCATGTGCATATTGGAGTTATATGGCTTGCTGCCGTTCGATTGAGTTCAATTGTTGGTCTGTGAATCTGCTCTTTTAATAGTTGAGAAGATACAAGTGATATCAATGGCTACCTGTTTTGGGTTGGGAACTAAGGTTATGATATTTCATTAGTCTTGTTGCAATTTGTTCATATGTTTAAATTGGTCTCTGAAACCGAGCCTTGCAGCTTATTCATGATATGAATTGCTAAGATTGAATACTAGTTCATTTTTACCTCGTCAGCTAAGATTCAAGATTCAATCTGATTTTTTTGGGTGTTTTTTTATTTGACATAATCGTGTCAGTATTTACTTCAATTATTTGTTTATGGGTCAATAGATGGAGAATTGCTTGTGGAAGCATCTGAGATGGTTATAAGGTAGGAGGTCGAAAGTGAAGTTTTGCCACCCAACATGGAAGGACCCATTTTGGAGCAGGATGTAAGAAGTCAGTTGAGGAATCGTATAATCTTCGGACTTGTAATAGGGCTATGTGGAGGTGTTATTGTTTTGGCCGGAGGATGGGTTTTCACTCTGTCGTTAGCTTCTGCCGTATTTGTTGGCACAAGAGAATATTTTGAGCTAGTAAGAAGTTGTGGCATTGCAAAGGGAATGACACCTCCTCCTAGATATGTTTCCCGTGTTTGTTCTGTGATTTGTGCCTTGATGTCCATAATGACATTGTGAGTTCTCCCAACTGGGTGGATGTTGCCTTTCACCGTATGCTTCAAATTGTGTGCTATTCTTAATTTTATTGAAGCCTTCCAAATCATGTCTCTTCAATCTTTCAATGAAAACTTGTTTTCCCACATGTGGCATGTAGGAACATGAGAAAGTTAATGGTTTTTTTTCTCTTGTGATTAACACGCATTCCCCTATTTACTTAAATTGTTCAAATTATTCTCCTGGATCAACATTGGATTATAGGAAATCATTGAGGTTTGAGTATAGTGATCATATTGTATATAGAAAAATATCACCTGCCACTTAGGGCTCTAACTGTAGAAATGTTCTTACTAAGGCGAGATATCTATTGAAAGATAAAAATTCTTAATATGTCTATTTACATAATGACTTTTGTGCTCCTCAACAAGGCATAAAGTAAAGAAGTGGTGTTTAACAAATCTGTGCAGACAGTAGATTGAAATCTGATGTCAAATGCATAATTTAATGTGAATTAGCTTTCCACATTTCTTTGAACTGTAATTCTCCATAATGAAGAGGCCAGAAATATAAATTTTGCACAATTGCTGTTTTTTTAGTTCTTTAAATGTATGAAAAGCTATTTGTGCTTGCTTGTATTTTCCAATTTGTACTAGAACTATGCTTTAGGTGTTCTATGTAACATGTATGTGCCGTCTGTAAATTCCAAATGTATGATACATTGGCAATTCTATTATTCTGTTTTTGGATAAATAAGAATTAGCGTAACTAATTTTTTTTGGTCTTTTGCTATTTAACAGATACTTTGGCCACATTGATGTTTTTGTTCCATCATCTGCATTTATTATTGCCATGGCATTGATTTTACAAAGAGGGAGCCCACGTTTTGCACAATTAAGCAGTATAATGTTTGGGTTATTCTATATTGGTTATCTTCCATGTTTCTGGGTTGAACTTCGATGTGGCATGGCAGTTCCAGCTCTAAATACAAGTAAAGATGCTCGCCTAAGTTGACTTTTACAAAAAAAAAATGAAAGTAAGAGGTGGAATCAATTCAATTTTTTTTTCTTCCTCTCTTTTGTGACTTTAATTCTACTGAAGAGTTTGCATTCAAATGTATTGGTTGTTTCTGTGTCATTTGAATTTTGAAATTTTATTAGAAGCGGTTAGTTACTTCCTGAAAATCAGGGATTATGAAATTGGCGTTGTGGTTATCCATGTAATGACCTTAAGTCTATAAATACATGAAAAAAAGTGGTGTAAAGCAGGTCAGTTACACTATATGTCTCCTCTTCTATACGATCTGTTTCTAACTTTCATGGCTTATGCAATGTTTAGTTGACTTCCAAATAATAGAATTTCAACAATTCCATTATTTTCTTGGTCATATTTGCAAAGATGCCTAATGCAAAGAGTATGAACATGTGTTGCTAGCATGCTCATAATTCTATATTTTTATTACAGGAAAAAAACTTGAATAGATGTGTTTTTATAGGCTTTAGATATCTATGCACATAACTTCCAGTTTTCTTTTAGCTTCCCTAATCTTGTGTTTAATTTGATCGGTAGGAAATCCTAAGGGGCATAGACAAACCAAGGGTAGAAGATAGGATTTCCTATGATGGTTTAAACGGGAAAAGTTTTTGGGATCCTGCATGATTAGTGTTAGTGCAAACTTAAAAAAGCTAAAATCTATGGATTATCAGTTAGATCTACTTTTTCTTGTCATTTATGAATCATGGATTGACATTTAAAGAAACGGAAATATGAGAGCTGTTAGGATAAATAAAAGGTAGAGCTACATGGGTTCTAATCAAAATGCAATGGCTATATTAGTTAATCACGGCCGATAAGTAGTTCATTGTGAGATTTGAACAAACTTGTTTTGCCCCTATTAAGAAAACCTTGTACAAAACGTGCAAGTGTGTTAATCTAGGGTTTATAAATATAACTTAAAGATAAGAGACAAATTTGAACTTAACTGGAAGGAATTAGGGATTAATCATGCCATTCTATGATTCAGATGTAGATGGTCTTAATTGTGTTCTATGGTGTTTCTCGATTGTTGTACCAGCTAGACTAGTTGATAACAATGATCGTTCAAATTGCATATCTTTACTAGATGATAGCTTTGACTTTTGTGGTAGCATACTGGCGTCTTGAATTTTTTTCTTCTTTGATCTTTTTTGTATTTAGGTATGCATTATTTTATTGTTAAGATTCATCTCAGTGATGTGATGATTTTTTTTTAAACTTATTTGCACATTTTTTATTGTTTCACTAGAAATTGCAGCTCAGTGGCCCATTCTTCTTTGATCTTTTTAGTATTTAGGTATACATTATTTTATTGTTAAGATTCATGTCTGTGATGTGATGATTTTTTTTAACTTATTTGCACATTTTTTATTGTTTCATTAGAAATTGCAGCTCAGTGGCCCATTCTTCTTGGTGGACAAGCTCATTGGACTGTCGGCCTTGTTGCG
>JAVDBV010005029.1:0-13932 GCA_032619315.1 Piper longum | reverse complement strand
CTATTGAGTTATAAGTGTGGCTACGGGAAACGGTCCAAGACTGTGGAATATTTGCTCAAGTAGTTAATTTATTTCTTTATTTTGATGCATGCTATCATATTATGATTTATTATTTTTATGATTAATAAATTTCTAGATTTATTTTCATGTTATGATTCATTTCTCAGTAACACCCGGGCTCGGTTAGGGCGGGTCGTTACACGATCATACCGGTCTAGTGGCCGAAGGAGGGCTGGAGATTCACTGGGAGCAGCCAAAGTGGTGGCGGCGTTATGGTGAAACATTTGAAATAGTGGGAGAAATTCTTGAAAATTTACTAGGTGAAACTAAGGTTGATGTGGACAGCTCTAATCTTACCATGTGGCACAATCTAAACTCCCGGCAACTCATGAGCCTAGTTATATATATATATATATATATATATATATAAAGCTCAGATCGATGCCAATAAATGTTCAAACTGACTTAAGGCCTAAAAGTAACTCTATGGATAGAAATTGAGGGAAAAAACCTCAATGAGTCTTAAAACCCTAAACTCAATCTGATGAAGGTCTGTGATTCAATATAACTAGGCCCACAACGATGATCCATTAGTCCAAAATGTATAGAAATGAGGTACCCTAAGAAAGCCCAAATGGATACTAAAGACTTCAACGGCTTAGATCTAGCCCTAAAAACATTGGCTAACACAAGCAAAATTTTGTATACCTAATGTATACATTGATAACTCATATTCTTTTATAGCATAACTCAAAAATGATATAACTGAAGCTATTATCTGTATATCGGGCATACTCAACCTCCATAAGATGCTCATAAGGCCATTAGGCCCCATAATCATGATCGGAAAGCTGAATTACCTCGAGATTGACCAGAACTGGGCAAGGCAACAAGCAGGTAAAACCCTAACTGAAAGTTGGGATTTAACATACACCTTTGACCTCAATAATATCAAGCATTAGTATGACATCCTCCTTAAAGAATTGAAAATGACTCCCAAAGATCCTTTAGAACCTTTGTAGCCAAGTGGCAATAAGAATGATATTTTTTGTTATTACTACCAATGTGTGAATCATGTCACTTGTCGATGTCAAGAGATCATGGAGACCATTTAGAAAATGATTGACAAAGGTGAAATCACTTACAAGAGTACTAAAGCTAATCCTACAAAGGCTATTGTCATCATGATGGAATCCCACAACCCACTATAACTTCTTCATCTCGTCGAAATCAAAGCAAATGATGTTAAGAGTAATGATTCTTCCAACACCTTAAGTATTGTCATAATCTACACCTCCACTTGTGTTGAAGATGTTGCCACTACCTTAACTCTTCCAACATCGATACAAGAGCAATCACCTCCTCCTCCATCTTGTGAAGGTGACGACATTCATAATGCCATCAAAAGTATAAGAAAAATATCTTCTATAACTAGTATGTTTAATATTTTATGTCTATCCCCCGTAACAAGGAGTATGCTTGAACACAATAGCCAAGGTTGCCATGAAGAGTAGACGATCTGAAGTGTTCCTTATGCAATCTGAAGGTTTGAATGAATACCTTGGTCGACCATTACTTGTGCTCACTAAGGTCAACAAAGAACAAAGGTCTCATACCATCCTATCTTAGTCGCATGCTAATGACATCCTTACCTTTCTCAATGTCTTTACATTCTCGAATGAGGAATTATGTCATCCAGAGCCTAATCACAATCGGCCCTTATTCATAAGCGTGGATCATCGGAACAAAATGGTAATATGAGAACTTGTAGATGCGTGAACATCTACTAATCTCTTTCCCCTTTAAGTCTTGAAAGAGTTGGGACACCTTGCACCCATGGACGTGCACATCTCATCTGTCTCCTTTACAGCATGTGACTTCATGGGTACCATCTCTTTGCATATATCAGCTGGACCATTCAGCATACAACACATATTCTTTGTGGTAGATGTTTATCCAATATTAAACATGCTTTTGGCTCGACCTTAGATTCATGATCATAGAAGTGTTTTATCCTCTTGGCATCAATACATAAAGGCTACACCCACGAAGGGAAACCATGTTCGCATTCAAGGGCTTTGCAATCCCTTCATGCTGGAGAATGCACATTTCTTCGAAGCTTGATTCTTCCTCATTGGAAATGTTCTCACATCAGCTCGACAAAAGCCATCATTACACACTTATCCAGAAATTGTGGCTTTACCCAAATTCGTCACAACCATAGTGAATTACCCACCTCAACTTTCTCCAAAGGTGCTTAAGTCACATAAGTTATCAATGGCCTCAATTCCAACCTTAAAACCAACTCCTGAGGGTATGTTTGTGCTCCTTAGGGTTCATCTCCATCATGGGTATCCTTCCAAATCACCACCCCCTTCGATTGTCGAAAAATAGGAGGTAGAGAAAGCTCAACTCATCAAGGAACATGCACAATTTGTAGTAACTCAAAAATCATGGCTTGATTTCTTTATTGAGAGTATAGTTCTAGTCCTTTCCCCCAAGATAGAAGCCTTACGTTCATTCCCTATAAGTCATCCATTTTTTATTGTAAAAGGTACTTTCCTTGGAAAAGAGGAATGAGGTGCTCATATTCACAACTTCAAACTCTACTGAGGAGAGATTTCATGATGAAAACTCCATCTTTTGTGTTGGGTTCATTGCCCATGGTGATGCCTCAGCATGCTCAAATGCCATACTACATGCACCATTACCCTTTGAAGCCGTTGTGTCCTTTCCTACTGAAAAACTTGTAAAAATCAACCTTGGTACTATTGCTGATATGTGCCCAACTTCTCTTGCTACTGGCCTCCAAGATATTGAATGACACCATCTAATCAACTTGTTTGCTTGGTCTTATGAGAAAATATTTGGGCTTTTACCATAGATAGCTTAACATAGATTTAAAATAAAGCCTGTTATTCATCTGATTAAGCAAGTCAAATGGATGTTTAGCCCTACTATTGAATCCTTTATACCATCAGAGATCAACAAGTTGAAAGAGGC
Source organism: Piper longum (assembly GCA_032619315.1). NCBI lineage: Eukaryota > Viridiplantae > Streptophyta > Magnoliopsida > Piperales > Piperaceae > Piper > Piper longum. The sequence goes on along the minus strand of JAVDBV010005029.1, from coordinate 10,929 downwards.
AAAGTTTACTCGAGAAGTACAAAACACAAAATTATAGGCTAATATTGTGCCAGTAAGAAAGAAGAATGACCAACTTTGCATATGTGTGAACATTTGAAACCTCAACAAGTCATGCCCAAAAGAAATATTTTCCTACTTGTAGATTTGCTTCTCGAAAATGTGGTCGGACATCAAATATTTTCTTTTACGGACGACTTCAATGGATACAACAAAATCTACATGGTGCCAAAAATGAAGAAAAGACGACATTCAACACGCCAATTGGTGGCTATTGCTACATTGTAATTCCCTTCGGGCTAAAGAATCCTGGAGTTCCAAATGCACATGCAATGCAATACATCTTCATAGACAGCATCCATGTGGAAGTTGAAGATTATGTTGATGATATACTCGTCAAGTGTAGAACCTGCCAAGATCACCTTGGCACCCTGCAATGAGTTCTCCAACATTTTAGTGAGAATGACTTGAAGCTCAATCCACACAAGTGTGCATTCAGTGTTTCATCATGTCAATTTTTTGGCTTCCTTGTCCATGATCATGGAATCTAAATTGATCTTGCTAAAATCCAGATCATCAATTATATGGCACTCCTACCTCTCTCCTCAAACTTCAAAGCTTCTTGGGAAAAATCAATTGCAATTGGTGCTTCATCCCAAATCTTTCTACAAAGATATTGCCCTTGACACAAATGCTTAAAAAAGGAGAGCATTTTATTTGGACTGATGAGCAACTTGAGTTTTTCACCAAGATTATAGAAGAATTATTACTATCCCGAATACTTCTAGCCCCAGTTTCCATTATGCCACTCATCTTATATATCTCTCATATAGATTTTGCAATAGTTGTCATTCTAGCACGAGTTGATGAGCATGGACTAGAAAGAGCAATATACTTCCTCAATCACATGATGAATGGAGTAGAGAAGAATTACTTAAAAGTTGAGAAAACTTGTTTGGAGCTCGTGTTCACCGCCCAAAAGCTATGCCATTACTTTTTCACACATGAAGTATACTTGGTGATCAATGATAATCTAGTCAGATATTTGTTGCAACAACTTGCTCTCCTTTGAAGTGCTGCATGGCGGCTCTTAAAATTAATGGAATTTGATATTAAATATATCACCCAAAAGGGCTATCAAAGGACAAGATCTTGTAAAATTTTAAGCCAATTATCTACCACTACCTCATGAGAAGGTTTATTAGACTTTCGTCTCACTTGCAGCCAAAGCTACTCCATACTGGACACTCTACTTTGTTAGTCTTCATGTTGGACTTAGAGGTGGTGTTGGACATCATGGAGGTGCTAGTATGGCACTAATGGAACCAAATGGACGATTACACTTTCATTCTCATTCAAAGGGGCACACTTGGTGGTATGTAAGACCCGCATCAGTATTTTGTTGAAGAACTTTGAGGACATATAGTTCGAGCATATCCCTTGATTGACCAACCATATGGCCGATGTCATAATAGTTCTTAGCTCGAAACTCCATGAGTATGATGGGGCCAACCAACAAGTTATATGGCTTTTTCTTCAAGATGCACCAATAGGATTAGTACTTCCTTCATATGCTCCGAAGCTTGTCTTTGCCTTGGAAGAGTATTGTGATTAGTTTGGAGACATCATCAACTTTATTTCTTACGGGCATCTACTAGAAAACCACCACAAAGAGCGAGATATCTGACGCATAGCCACTCAACATGTGGTAGATGATGGCATACTATTTCATCAAGGACTTGACGGAGTCCTCTTCTGATGTTTAACTTAAGCAGAAAGTTTGAAAGTTATGAAGGAGTCGTCCAAGGGCTCTTATGGGGAACATAAAGGTGGTCATTGTCTCCACCAACTTCTCCTACAAATTGTTTATTATTGGTCATCAATGGTGAAAGATTGCATCACATTTGATAGATCATGCAAAACCTGTCTGCTTCATACACCTCTTTTACCACTTGCCACCAAAATTGCTCTACTCTGCCAGTTTCTATTGCCCATTTCAGGTATGGGGGCTTCATTTTATTGGTCCTATTAGCTTGTCCCCATTTACAGGCCACAAATTCATTGTCATTGTTGTGGAGTACTTTACAAAATGGACAAAAGCTATGCTAGCATGATGCCAAATAGGGGTTTGTGTAGTACAATTCATCAAAGATAATATTATTTGCAAGCTTGGCATCCATCAAAAAATCATCACCGACAATGGCACTCTATTCTTAGGGTGGCAAACATCAGAATTGATGGAAAAATACAAGATTCAAAAAGTAGTATCCTCTCCCTACAATCGTCAAGGCAATAGTCAAGTCGAATCTTTCTACAAAATTTTAAAACAAATATTAAGAAAGATTGTTGTAGACAATTAAAAGGACCAGCATGATTGACTACCTGAAGTACTTTGGTCTTATCAAACATCTATCCGATTGAGCACAAGTATCACACCTTTCATTATGGTATCTAGGTCTGAGGCTATCTTATTGGTTGAAATTGTGCTTCATGCCATGCGTCTTGTAGCTACTGCCCGACTCCTTCCGGATCACAAAGATTATGTAATGAAAGCATAGCAGCATTAGAGTGGTTGGACGAATATTAGAATGATGCTAGCACATACCTCTAACGTTATCTGGAGAAGATGCAATACTACAACAAGCACGTCCCTCCTCAGTCTTTAACACATGGAACTCTAGTTCTGTGAAATACCAGAGAGGTTCGTGTTGATTTGCCTCGACCAAAGTTTTCTCCATCTTAGGAAGGCCCTTATGTCATCCATAAAGATGTGGGAAATGGTGTATGGCCTCACCATAGTTGAAGGTGATGATGTCTTTTGAGTTAATGCCAAGTTCTTCAAACTATGGTGTGGACCAAATGAAAGAGGTCATAGCCTCGAGTGAGACGATTATTTGTACATTAGAAAAAAACAAAAACAAAAAAAGATAAGAGCAAAAAAAAACAAAAAACAAAAAAAAAATTTCAATGCTCATTTTTTGCTGGGATTGAAAAATCTTCGAAGTCACCAATTATCCTTTTCATAGGGCATGCAGAAAACTGGTGACGGGGCTAATGATTGAAGTATATTTATCCAAACCTTATAAAAACTTAATTATCTAGACCACACCCATCTTTAAGCCCATTCCATAATCCTTAAACCCTGTAAAGCCCAAGCACTAACTATAATCTAGCCCAAGCCCATTGAGGTTGATTGAGTTATGTGGGGCATGCATGGTTGAAAATATGGGGAATGATTAAGTTACTTAGAATAGTAAATTAGGTTGTAAGTTTTAAAAACTGGAGAGATTGTCGGGCCCACACGTTTGAAAATTTGGGATAAAAAATATGGATAAATAGTACCCATTACACTCTATAATGTCCCCCACCCACTCCTCTCCAGAAAGTAAAAAAAGCCAAAAGTTCTCTCATTTCCCTCCTTCCTCCCACTTGCTTCCCTTTACATCTTTTTTAATTTTTCAGTAAAGTTTCAGTCAACCGGGATGCCTTTTGCCATCACCTTTTCACTCAACATCCTATCCTCACCTAGCCTCACCTCCGCCAGATCTTCCCCCTCCCAGAATTTATTAAAAAGTCGTTTTATAGAACTTAATGGGCGTACTCGTCACCAATTTTCTAACCCACCAGAGTGGCTATTTAGAGATCCAGAATCACTCTCGCATTTCTCTTCCATTTCTTTTATCAAGCACCATCCCGCAACAAAATTAATTACCCAAAGACATCATAAGACTATATTATGCTTGTGGTTGTGTGCAACTTAATGTCTTACTAAATTTTAACATTTTAAGCTCATTGAAAGAATTACATTTTGCATTTAAAGATCAAAACTCTCTAGAACATTGACCTTTGAGATTTGATATGAACTTGAACACACAACGGGGGATTGGACATTGATTTGTGTTTCTATTCCAAGACCCAATTACATTGAATTCAAAGCAAGTGGAGGCTCCTACAATGATAATATGAAGAAATAAAAGAAATAAAATAAAACTTATTTCTTCATTTATTTTCTTGTGCTTGATAGGTCGACGAACTCGCGACGCTTTAACAAGAAGGGCACCTTGGGGTAACCCATTCTTTAGTATTCCAACTAGCAAATGACACTCTTGCAAAAATCTAGAGCAATCTCGAGCGCATCACTCCTCTAGCATTGCACAAGTCTTCCCGGTGTTGCAAATATGATGTTGTGCATGTGCAAATCTGTGAGCAGACAAATAATAATCACCATCATCATCATAATAATTATATAGATTTGGTCTTTTATGTAGTTTACTTGTAATATTGTTGCAATAGAATTTAACTCCACATAACTTTTCTTTGTGATTATAACAAGGTATGTGATAATGTAATTCCTGCATATTTAGACACAAATGATCTTTATGTGTTCTTTTGTATTGTGATTTTTATGGTAATCTTTGAAGGGATATATAACATATTCAAGAATATAGTAGTCCCAACTCACTAATGAACGAGGAGCTATACTAATCTTATCCCCTTCCACGAGAAAGTTAAATTAAATGAGATGAAAGAATCTTCATAGTATTAATGATAGACATTCATTTTATAGGTAAACTCTAAATTAAATAAGAAGATGACAGACTAATTTTAGAGATATAGCTCTAAATTAATGAAAAGATAAATTATAATAATAATAATTTAATATATGCCTTTATTTTGTGATACTTTAATTGGTTGATATGAAAAATAGCGACCTCATTGGCGCTTTTCGTAAACTATATACAAATTACACTCGTTCATAAAAGAGCACTCACTAGTGGTTATGTATTTTAATAAAGGCGTTAAACTGTTCACTTGCTGTCACAATTATATTAAAGGGTAATATTCCGTTCCTGAAGGGGCAGGAGTTTTTCTATATCTAAGAAATCCAAACCTGGTGAGATTGGTGGTCACGAATTGGTCTCTTCTCTCTCTCTTATTGTTGATGATTTCCATCTATTGCCATACGCAATCAAAATGTGGACGATATGTATATAACAGTCTTCAGTAATCAGTGTGCATTAAAAGACTTGATATGAACGAATTAGGATTGACCCGTAAGTCTTTTGTAGCAAGATACTCTATTTCTCCCACAATAATATTTTGGAAGTTTGAATCTCTTATTTTTGGTGATCGGTGGGCAACTTTTAGTTCCTTTTTATTAATAAAAATGAAATTAGAAATAATGGGACTGTTACTTGCAATGATGCAATTAATATTACTAGGTGAGGGTTGCATTACTGCATTCACGATATGAAAAGTACTATTTAAAATATATCATAAATACTATTTATAAAAGTCATGCCAAGCTTTTTGCCTAGGGTTTTGTAGCGCTTGCTTTGGCCAATTGAGCAAACTTCTATGTTGGTTCAGTTTATATCTCATTTGTGTGGGATCAGTGGGCACATATGTGCATGATAATATCAAAGAGGCTTTCTGGCGGTTGAAAAGACTTAATCATAGAAGTAGGAGCACTAGGACTATTACACGCTTCACCCACCCAATAAAAACACTTAAATGACAGATAGCCCTTAATCACTTATTCATGGGGTAAGCTACTGTGGTCAATAGAAAAATATAAAATTAAAATCATATAACTACAAAATGTATTCTGCAAATTGTTAGCAATATATAAATAATTATTGCATGTTCTTCAAAAACCTTTGCAAAATGTTAGAAAATAAAAAGGAAAGGCTGATCCCGTTTTATTTCTTTCAAATGGTTAGAACAAAACTACCCAAATAATTGTAACAGGCAAATATTATATTGTGAGCTATATAACATATTATAATTTATAACAAAAATAATTTTTTGATAAGAATTTATGGAGATTTTATATAAAATTTTCTCTTACAACCAAATCCCGATTAGAAAAAACTAACATTTTATTAGCCATGATAATTAGCTTAGTAATTCATTGTAAACTTATTGTAAATTAGATAGATTTGTTGTATCTCCACTCTAAAATGAGCGTACCTAGCTAATATTCAAATCTCCACTGCCAACTATATGGATCTGTGGGCGATTATATATATACAATTTTTCAACAGGAGATCATTATAATTCGCTAGTAGGATATCAAGATAAGGCCACGAGCTCCAAAATAACCCAATGGACAATTCCGAATGTGATTTGGATATGTTTTATATATAATTTTTTTTCTTCACATATCAATTAATTTAGCTCTAAGTCGTGTGCGTTCAGATAAGGAAGTTTGGATTGGCGAAACCTTATAATGAGCATCATAAAGACCTAGGGCACATCAAACACGCATGCCCATTGAGAAGAATAGTTGGAGGTTCTCGTTTCTTCTTTCGTGTTTTTTTATTTCTTCTTCTTCTTCGATTTTATTGTTATCGCTAATGCAGGCACTCTTATGAACATTACATACATGACACATGAATTGTTAAAAGATGTTGAAATTTGAAACCAGATCTGTTTTTATCTCTCTTCAAGCAGTGCTTACATTTTGTAACAAGGAAGATCTTTGCAATCAAATTTCATTGTAGAAGACTTCAAATAACTGGTGTATAGTCATTGAAGTCAACAACGGAAAGAGATAAAAAGGCTTATAACTATTTCAATGCATCTTCAATCCAAGGGATCTGTAGCATGTAAGCTGACAGCCAATATTGTTAACAAATGCCTAAACCTATTAGTAAGGGTGCAACTCAATCAAGATGCAAATATATTACCCCACAACTTCCAAAAGTCACCCTCACATGCCTGAGCTTGAGCTATGGCTCCTGCTTCTCAGTCTCCTCTCAAAACCCATTTGATTGTAAATAATATATTTGACCCTTTGCTATGCTATTGTACACAATTAGTACCGTTGATTTTGATTATATTAATGGGTATTATTTAAGGCCGCCCACGGGTGAAAACCCCCAGAAACTATGTTGCTCCAAACCATTGCTTTGGAAACAATCCAACAATCATGCAATTTTGTGGATTTTTATAGTCTCGGGATCGTTTTCGGATTAGTATATTTGGTTCAAAAGGTATCACCTTCAATGTTCATCATTCCCTAGCATTGAGCACAGATGAGTTTCATATGAAAAACTGCACCGAATAGGAACTCAACGCGGTTTATTGCTTCAATCTTACACTTACGGATATTCTTTCCCATGGCATGAAATTGCGCAGTTGTGCTTACTCTGCAAGCTGGTATTTCTAGGAATATGGAAAGAATTATATGTCGTCCAATTTTTCTAGCTATATATTATAAGATTTATATGTTTCCTATAAATATGTTTTTTCTTAATTATATTTATTCTTACCATAGTTTTACCATAATCTTAAAACGCCATTTTAACTGAAAATTTTCTCAAGCCAACTCTATCCATGCCTTACTCAAATATCATATTGGGTGTAGAAACAAGTCTCCTCCATGATGAACTTTACTGATCTTCAAATCAAATAACAAGAGCAATAAATAAAACTAGGTAAGATGTCCCGCCATGCACAACTTATACCTAATAAATTTTAATTTAATATATAAACTCTTATTAAATAATGAGATAGAGTATAATAATTTATTATTTTTAATTATATATATAAATTCTCATTAAATAATAAGATAAACTTGAATAATTTAATACATTATATATAGACTGTGATTTATTTCTGAGATATATCCTATTTGAATGAAAAAATGAATTATAATTATTTAATTTTTTTTGTTATATATATATATTTAAAACAATTAGACAGACATTTATTTATAGGAAGTTAAAAGTTAAGGTTAGTTAGATTTGAACTCGTAACTTTTTCCCATGAAGGATATTTTTATTATTATTTTTTAAAGAAATTAAGGTTAGTAAGATTCGAAACCATGATTTTTTTATTTATTTTGTAGATTTTTTTTATATTGATTCATTGATTCTCCTACTCTTAATCTCATGCTGGTATTAAGTTCTCTTTTTCAATAAAAGTAGATTCTTTATTATTGTTTATTTAAATCAATAAAGTTCGATAAGTTGTATATCATATATGTCAATTTTAAGTGATAAAAAATAAGTGTGTGCTTACTCCATAGTAGGTTTTACCTGCGCCATTAAAATAGTTTAGTCTGCTTAGACTCAACTTGACTCATGAATATAAAAAAAAATGTAGTACATATGCATGTACACAATGTAACTTTATAAATGCCTGTGCATTGCCAATCTCAAGTTGGCTCGAATAAACGAAAGTTGGCATTAGGATAGGCACTGGCCATCAAAACTTTTGTCTTTTTTTGGTTTCTCCAAGCGTATCATCCAGCAGTTAATACCGTTGGTGGACATCCTGCACAAGATAAACCATGACAAAACTATATTGGTGCTTAATCGTTTTGTCATCACGTTAGCTGTAAAAATTGGAAATATACATATATGCCCCACTAACTAGGGGAAAGTTACCACCAATTCATATTCAAACTACCAAATAATAAAACCTTCTCATTGTGATAGTTTAGGATACATCTGATTGGATGTTCAATTTCCACATGAGGATGTGGGCGTCCTGTGTGGGTTTTTATATTTGTTGTTTTTCTTTTTTTAAAAAAAAAAGAAGGTATAAATCTTCTTTGGTAGCTTGAAATGCTTGTATGAGGTGCATGCTAAGTAACTTCAAACCGATATGTCGAATATGTCGCAGTTAGTCCTTGTGAACTTAACGACCATCTTATTACGGCCTACTTGTATATACTACATACTATACTATACATTATTGTAGTATTGAAATGTAAATTTAGTCTTAGTCTTACAGCTTTTCACTTAGAAATTACGTTATCTTTAGCCTTCTCCTACGGCGTCGCAGAGGGTGCCCAATTTTCAACTCCTTCCCCCTTCCCACTGCATATAAAACTATTGCTTGTGCCATGCGAAGCTCTCTGCTAATCTATGCTTGGGAAAAAATGGCGTCTTCCAACGGAGGAGTCCCGCCAGGATTCCGATTTCATCCAACAGACGAGGAGCTGTTGCACTACTATTTGGAGAAGAAGGTCACCTTTCAAAAGTTTGATTTGGACGTGATTAGAGAAGTGGACTTGAATAAAATGGAGCCATGGGACCTCCAAGGTGAGTTGCCTGCTCAAACTTGTCTAATCTCGGTCTCCGTCTTCTGATAATTAAAGAAAGAGAATGCCCAGTAAACCATAACTCATGTACTATGACCTAGCTTAATTAGTTTTTTTAAATAGCCATCGCATGCATGATTTAGATTGGTTAGCTTGTAAAAGAAGAGGTAATTCATTTTGTATAGTTTTAAGGAGTAAGGGATTGAGCCAGCTTGATTGAGTTTTATCAGAAAGAAAAATTAAAACAGAAGTATCTACCCATGGTTTGTCCCGGTTAAACTACAAACTCAAAAATAGTCGCCATCTTCTCCTTTTGTTTCCAGAACCTGGTGGCCAAAACAGTGTAGTAGATATGGTTACTAAACTTGGATCGATGTAAAATTTTGATGCACTTCAAAAACATTTCAGTTTTGTCAACCGCAAGATGTAAAGTATATTTAAAGTTGCGGTCGGCCATACCGACTCGGGGGAATTATTTTAAAAAGCATGAAGAAATATCTCTAAGGTATATATATTTCACGATAATATAATTCGTATACTATAGAGCCATTATTATACCTGTATATTTGATACATCATTCCACGGTTTTCAAAAGTATATTGTGGGCATTACTTTTCCCCATGGGAGTAATTCATGCCAACTTTAAATATGCTCTTTAACTTATCGCAGGCAAAAACAATATATTAAGTGATGGTAGTACTAGTACTCTTTTTTTACCCTAATAGAGGCCCCCAAAAAACTCTATAAAGGCCGACCGGCAATGCATAAATAGTGGTGGAGTTCAAACGCCAAAATAATAAAATAAAATATTGAACCTCTTTCAATTGGTAAACCTACACATATGGTGATATACCTCCCATGCTGATGGTAACATTAACCTCTAACGGTCTTCCATATGTTAAGTGTCGATGGAAACATCAAATATATGGTAAACTAATTTTCAATTGCCAACTAATATGATAGATTCTAAGGCATAAATTTCTTTTTCCGGATGAAAATATGTAATTAGATTTGAAGGTTTAATTTACTACTTAGATTGAGCTCAGAATTAGACGTTGTTCGTTATAATTTACAATTTTTTTCATTTGTAACATTTCTTACACTTAAAAATGCATGAGAAATAGAGCATGTCAACAACAATGTATTGACGATAAGTTTGAAATATTGCACGTTTCATATCTTGTGTATGTAAATGCAGAGAAATGTAAGATAGGATCGACACCCCAGAACGAGTGGTACTTCTTTAGCCATAAAGACCGGAAGTACCCAACAGGTTCAAGGACCAACAGGGCTACAAGTGCAGGGTTTTGGAAGGCAACAGGAAGAGACAAGTGCATAAGGAACAGCTCCAAAAAGATTGGGATGAGGAAGACCTTAGTTTTCTACAGAGGCAGGGCTCCCCACGGACAGAAAACAGATTGGATCATGCATGAGTATAGACTCGAAGAGAACGTCGACGATGCACACTCAATGAACGGAACTGTAAACACCACTCAACATCCTTCCAATTTCTCCATAACATGAAATAACGTTTAATGAATCAACTAGAGTGGACATTCCCGTACATGAGATCAAGCAATCCATCAAAATTGTATGGCTATTACTTTCTTAAACTCGATGATGTTACCCTCATTACTCAAGCTTCTTGAGCTGATATGAATATCCTCAATAGTTGTTCATAGTAAGTTTTTCCTTAATTTTTATTTATTTGCATGAAGAACTAAATATTAATGTGATCTGCAGGAGGATGGATGGGTGGTATGCCGGTTGTTCAAGAAGAAGAACCTCTTCAAGGTGGGCAACGAAGGGAGCTCTAGCCCAGGCGCCGTTGCCGTCGACCGCCACCCTATCGCCGCGTCTCCAACCACCACAATCAA
>JAVDBV010005028.1:0-14613 GCA_032619315.1 Piper longum | reverse complement strand
CTCATTGCCGCCCTCCCATCGATGATTGCCGGTACGCCGTCTTCGACTTCGATTTCGTCACAGATGACAAGTGCAAAAAGAGCAAAATCTTCTTCATAGCTTGGTAATCAGCGCCTTCATCAACCAAATTAGACATAGATATCATCTTGTGCTAGTTAATTTGCATACAAGTTTTTTTTCATAAGCTTAGGACCGACAAACTTGGAGTAAATTATGCACCGTCTTGTCTAATGAAATTGTATGTGAATTCAAGATGGTGTGCTGTATGTAATAATCAATAGTTTTGATGGTGAGTACAACTTCGTAAGTAGGGCTCCAAGTGCATCAAGGATAAGCGCAAAAATGTTGTATGCAACATCGAAGGAAGGGCTAAGGAGAGTGCTAGTGCTGGAAGGAGACCACTATGAGGTGCGGGCGACTGATCCCACAGAGATGCGGTTTGAGGTCATCAAAGACAAAGCAAAATAAACACACCCATGGATGGTTATGAATAAATGAACCATATTGTGATCAGGTAACAAACTAATTTGATGAGTAATAAATCACTAATGACACGTTTTCTTGTGATGTGATTGCTGCCTTTCATTTGTAATATATACAGTTCACTCTTTTTCGGATAAATCACTTCGTGAGAGAATTTCGTTCTAGGCGGGCATTTTTTTTTGTTGTTTCTTCTATCGTCTTCCGGTTTTATATCCAAAATTAAAGATTGTCCATGTTAAAGCCTTAGTATTTCTTTTTCTGAAGAGGCTATATATTTCGACCCATAATGTGGTTACCTCAATTTGCCCCATTTTTTTCTTGCTAATTTTTTTTTTGTAAGAGTGGCCACATAGTAATTCTTGAAGTAGAGTTTGTGCCATGTTTTTTCCAAGAGTTTGAATGTGAATAACTTGTGATCTTTGGTGTGAAAAGCTGCATGTAAATTCTCCGGTACAACTTGTACTGATAGTGTCCAATTAGATCAAACACACAACAGTGAGCGGTAAAACTGCATCCTAATCTGGCTTTGGAAAAAAAAAAAAACTTACTAACCTGATTGTGATGTTCTATAACTCATAATACCAAACAACAGAGATTAGGAATAAGAGTGGTTTACGATGTTAACAGCATCAGTCTGCCTTAAACAAGAGCCTAATTCATTGGTGTTCCCATGTCACTCATAGTATTGATAAAGATTATTATTCACCTATATGAACAAAGATTAACCATCACCACAGCCGCCCCTGCCGCCGCCGCCGCCACCTCATAACCACCGTGGCCATCGCAACCGCCACCATGGCCATGGTGGCCGCCGCAGCCAGACGTGAAGGCCATTCCACCGCCAGCATTGACGCCATAGCCTGTAGACTTGATAAAAGACGGCCTAACATTGGACATTGGCCTGGAATAGATCGTCTCCCGATGAACTATGAACAAGGACGTGATGAACGCAACGTCCATTCCTGCCTCAACTCGAAGCTTGAAGCCTCCACCACCACGACGGACAACGTTCTCGACTACCTGTACCACCACCAAAAATGGCACACATTCAACAAGCGAAACATCCCAACCAAACAAATTATTAAGCTCCTCAATTTACTAGATGCATACATCTGCAATGACATTGTCACCCATGTAAAAAATGGGAAGGAACGTCCCCACAACACTAATTTTTTCCTTCATCATCTTCTTCTTCTCGTTTCCAGCCATGCGCACATTGAGAGACAGCCCTTGCTGCCCCACCGTGACCACGAAAAGCTTGTCTTCATCACTAGTGCGGTTCTCTTTGTACACCCGCCATTCCCACGATAACCTCTGATCACCGACGTTAATAAATACACAATTGCTATAAACAGCACATGATCTTACCTTGTGGAGGGCAGCAACAGGGTAATTCGCGGCATCTAGCACCAAGAGTTGGCGACTCATAAAGCTAAAAGATCCTCCTTTCACAAACTTGAACACCAAGTCGCCACTAGCATCAACAACCTTGTACAGGCTGCTCTTGAACGAGTGATGGTCGTCGTTGTGCGAGTAGAGCAGAACCTGGGATCGACGACAGGAACCATCTTGTTAGTATCCTCCATTAGTGCAGAAATTGGTTCTGCAGAGCCTGTAAGTAAAGTTGAGGGCTATATAGTCTTTTTCAAACCTCACACATTTAGAGAGAGGTCTTTGGCCGGTAAAAATCTATAAACTGTTAGTTTTTTTATGCTCTGTGTGAAATTTTCTTAGAGATAAATATAATATTTAAAAAAAAAAGAATTTTACTTGTATTTTTCAACGGGGGTGAAATTTCTGAAGGGGACCATTTGGTACAAAGCCTTACTTGTATTTTATGATAAAATATTATAAAAATAAACAATATTTTAATAAAATATTAAAGTTTTTTTCATAAATTACAGTGTATAATTTTCATGAATTTTTATTTTTATTGTATTAACTTTAAGATCACAAAGGTTACAAAATTTAATGTTTTGTAGATGACAGAGATGTCCGGGTTGTAGACCGTGTCCTTGTCCGTGTCCGTGCCGTGTCCGTGTTGATAGAAGGTGAGGTATATAAAGGGCGCCAAAAGCCCTCTCCATGTCTCCTATCGCCGCCTGTCATGGACGCCGAGGACTTTGTCTTCGACGACCTCACCTCCGACGACGAGGCTTCGCCGCCGGCGTCTACCACCGACGCCGACGCTGACGCCGCCCAATCCCCGTGGGAGTTCGCCTCCTACACCGAATCCGTGGCCGAGGAACACGCCCGCCGCAGCACCACCTCCATTGACGACAAGATCTCCCGAGCCCGGAAACAGCGCCCACTCCCCCTCCCCCTCCCCATCGACGAGGAGGCCGCCGTCGATGGCGAATTAACCGATAGACAAGTGGGTTTGGCTGTTTCTCGATGTTTGTGCGTTGAAGTTTGGATCTTGGTGGCGGATTTTGAGGTTTTTGGTGTGCAGGAAGCTTACAGGCCGGAAGACGGTGATGGAGAAGGAGCTGCCGCGGACGGGGATCGGAAAGGTTCGTTCTTTGGATCGTCGGAAGGGGCTTCATTTCATGCGGATTCGTTCTTTGTGCTCAATCTTTCTCGCCCATTGCTCAGAGCTTGTGATGCGTTGGGATATAAGAAGCCCACGCCAATACAGGTATCTGACTAGTAGTTGCTGCATTTTGCGTGGTTCGATCGCTTGATCACTCATGTCGACATGCTTTGTTTTGATATATGCTGGGTTTAGGCAGCATGCGTACCGCTGGCCTTGACGGGGCGGGATATCTGTGGCAGCGCTATTACTGGTTCCGGGAAGGTAAAAATGCTTGCTTTCAGTTGGTTGTATGTCCTGTATTGCTGATATGCATTATCTGTTTCTAAAATTTGATTCTGTATTCAGACTGCAGCTTTCTCATTGCCTGTTCTGGAAAGGCTTCTCTATCGGCCGAAGAGGATCCCTGCTACCCGCGTTTTGATTCTGACTCCTACTAGGGAGCTGGCTGTCCAGTACGTCTCACTTCTACTTGTGTATTGTATGGTGTTAGAAAGGTCTACATGTTTGGAGGGTGTTTTATGTGTTTTCTATTGAGTATTGAAGTACTGTCATTTAATATGTTACATCGTTAACAAATGTGGTTCAAGGGAACAGAGTATAGTGGTTTTAACATTTATGATCAGATGTATATGAATTTGGTAAGCCATCCTGACTAGGAAATACAGAAAAACCAAAATGATTATGCATATTGTTAACTACCTTGAGGAGAAGTAGTTCCTTCGATTTTCTGCTCAAGGTGAGTAGAAAATTATCAATATTGAACTAGTTGGCGAGTGGCCAGACTGACTTCAGCAGTTACCTTGGGAGCCAATCCATTTTCCAACTGAACTTTATAGGAACCTAACTTTTGTCGAGGTTTTTATATGAAATTTGACTTGATGAAACAAGCTCAAGATTTGCCTTAAGTTGTCGCAACTCAGATCCCAATTTATGAATCAATTATTAGTCTCGTTCCATGTGTTAGAGTGCTGGATAGTTTCTACGAAGTCGAATATTTTTCCCCATTTAAATTATGAAGGCAATTACAAGTAAATGATAATATTAATGTTTACTTGTTACAGGGTCCACAGTATGGTTGAGAAACTTGCACAATTTACTGATGTTAGATGTGCACTTGTTGTTGGTGGGCTTTCTTTAAAGGTTGGAGCTTGATGTCCTCTGACACTCTATTATCGAATGTTTCCCTTTTTTTTTTAAGGCTTTAAGTGTGATTGGAAGGAACAACTATTATGTTAAGATAATTTTTTTTTTCTTTTGCAATCAATTGTAAAATTTTGGTGTTTGTTTTATATTGGAGTAGTAAAGATATCCCAATGTGGTACATTTGAATTCGTATTTTTAACATAAGTTGTTTTGATTCTACACCCAGCTGCAAGAAGCAGCTCTGAGGTCCAGGCCCGATGTAGTTGTGGCAACTCCAGGACGGATGATCGATCATTTGCGCAACTCTCAATCTGTTGGATTAGAAGATCTTGCAGTATTGATCCTTGATGAGGCAGATCGCCTTCTTGAACTTGGCTTCAGTGCTGAAATTCGTGAATTGGTATGCCTGTTGTCTTATTTTGACTAAATAGTAAAGAAGATCCAAATGAGTTTCACGTAATCAGAATTCTACTCGTCTTTTTCTTGATCGGCTTAATCAGTTACAAAATGCAATCATGGTAAATTACCTTCGCACCCCGTGTAAATAGAAAGAGCAAAGCTATCTGCAGCTGAATTCATATATAAAGTGTTCTTTTGTTGCCTTGTCACTTCTTTCAGTGGATCAATAAGGGTTGAACTTTGTTATTTTCAAGAACGACATTGTGTCTATCCATTGCATTTCCTTTCTCTCTTTTTCCTCTTTTATATAGTTAATATGGATGTGTACTTCTTAGTGTGAAGTCAAAATGACATTTGAAAACTTGGTTTGCCTCTGAACAAGAACAAAGAAAAACTATTTAAGATATGTCTGTCAGTTTTCTCCTCATTTATTTCTTGGAAACAGCAGTATCTTATCATGCCACTTATAGATGCCTTTTCAAATAAGCGAGTCGACCGCTGCCCTGCTACTGGTTTTTACTTGTTCATGATAAGGGTTTTGGATAAATATTTAAGTTCATGCTTGAACCATTGAATATTTCCTGTGAGACTAGAAAATTCTCCATGAAGCTGTCAATTTTTTTTCTCAACAACTTCCAAGAAATCCAACCACTTGACATTGTATATTTTTATTACATTTACATAAAAATTTAGCATTGATGTTACATTGTTTGATATTGGTGTATTCTCAAATTGCAGATCCATCTTTGCCCAAAACGTAGACAGACCATGTTATTTTCTGCTACAATGACTGAGGAGGTTGATGAACTTGTGAAGCTTTCTCTCACCAAGCCCGTCCGCCTTTCAGCTGATCCATCCACAAAACGCCCAGCTACTTTGACTGAAGAGTACTGTTATATAATTCCATAACTTCCTCTCTATTGGTTATTAAAGCTTACAAGTTGTTACTTAGTTAATTGTTGCATTTGAGTAATCTTAAATTTCAATAAATTTTTGTTTCTAGTCATAAAGTTTGTCTTCATACCACAATCCACCAACGGTTGGAAGACACTTTTAAGCTTCTATTTTCTTTTTCTTTTTTTTCTGCTCAAGATTTTTCTACTATTTATATGTTCTTTACTCTCTTGTTCGAAAGGAATTTTATACTGTTTCCTGCTGTTTTAGTGGTAATATTTTTTACTGCTGGCTCATTCCATTAAATGATCAATTGATTAAGCATGTACATGCATTCAGCTGTAAACGTCTTGTTTGTTTTCTTCGATGTTTGGGTAAATGATAAGAGTACTTGCTGAAATTAATATTATTTTGGTTTTGAGGTGCTTGCAAAAATTCTTTCTCATTTATAGAGCAAAAATTATACTGATTTGAGACTTTATTGATTTTACTTCAGGGTTGTTAGGATTCGTCGTACCCGTGAAGCAAATCAAGAGGCAGTTCTTCTTGCATTGTGCTCTAAAACATTCAAAAAGAAAGTTATTATCTTCAGGTTGCCACTCACTGCAGACATATCATGTCTTTCTACTAGTGTTTATAATGAAATCAAATAGGTGGTCGTAAACTTGGTTTTTTACACTACTGCCTCTTTCGTATTAGTTTGTCTCTTCAATTGGATTTGAGTAATAAATCCTTCAGTAAGGACTTGTAGAAGTAAATTGGTAATTGCAAATGGTAAATCAGTTGGTAATTACCTTTTGTAATTTATAATAAACACTTGTAGAAATAAACCTGCAATAAAAATCATTTAATATGATTGTTTTTTCGCAATTTGTTTAGTAAGTTAGCAATTGCATAACCTGGCTTTATTTTTTTAAGTTATTTTTCTTAAAAAAATCAGTTTGCCGTTTTAACATTTGAGACCATAGGTTTGGGAGGCCTGTGAGCTCTTGGCCAGATGGGATTGTATGCGTTCCATGAGGAAAGATAAAAGGCCTTCATTTTTTACTACAAAAAAGAAATATTGTTGCTTGTGAAAGTGTTGACATGTTTGCATTTTCATTTTCTACATCCAAGATGCTTATGCGTGCTTCTGCACTCTTTATTGTTCGAATGTAAGGATGCTTATCTGAAATTTGTGGTGCCAGTGGAACAAAGCAAGCTGCTCATCGCTTGAAAATTTTGTTTGGCCTTGCTGGATTGAAAGCTGCAGAACTTCATGGTAACCTTACACAGGTTCAGCGACTTGATGTAAGTTGGGTTCTTTCTTGACTTATTAGAAAATCATTTGTGTAGTTCTGTGGTCCACCCAAAAAAAAAATTTGCGTTGAGACTCTGGGATCAACCATCCACCATCCTTGCTTGAATGGGCTGTGAAAATAGTAAACAGTTGGATGCATGTTCTCTCAGGGGTACTATGTAGTATTGGTGGTTATTTTTCAATTTATGTGACCTAGAACACATGGTTTTTAAAATCTTCTCTAGAAATCGTTTCCTTTTGTTAATGTTTACAGAGTTAAGTTATGTTTCATGAAACACCATAGGATCACTTGGTTTTATACGCGTATTACGAAATTCTCATCCTGTATGTCGTAGACTGGCTAATGCATTTACTCTCTTGGCTCTTAACTATCCTTGTGCCTAGTAGGTTAAACTATACAATTACTTAGGCTTTCCAAAAAAGACTTAGGCACATTTTTCTACCATTATTTACCTCTCCTTGATTCTCCTTGCAGGCTCTTGAACTTTTCAGAAAGCAAGAAGTAGATTTTTTAATAGCCACTGATGTTGCTGCTCGTGTAAGTACACTGATAGTTTGTGTGGCTTACGGCATCAATTTTCATGTCAACTTGCTAGATTAGCCTATGTTTCTTTATCAGGATGGCAACTATTTTTTCAAGTGTTGCTTCTTTTGTAATAATGCTGGGGTTATGCGTTATTTCAGATCAGTATTAAAATGCTTACCATCTTATTGCAGGGTCTTGATATTATTGGCGTTCAGACAGTCATAAACTTTGCTTGCCCACGAGACATTACAAGGTGCCTTACAAACTGTGTGGACTAGAAACTTGTTAGTAATGATCTTAATCAGTTGAGCAGACTAGAAAAAGGTTCTTTTGTTGCATTGTTGGATGTAATGTTTGCTTTCATATCCTTAAAAATTATGCTTTTTTGCTTATACAGTTATGTACATCGTGTTGGACGTACTGCGAGAGCTGGTAGAGAAGGATATGCCGTGACCTTTGTCACAGATAATGACTACTCTCTCTTGAAGGCCATAGTATGTGAATTTTACCTTTATCTACCTCTGTTTTATTTTTATATTATATTCTATTGTTTTATTTTTTTGATGAGTTGTATGGATAACTGAATCCAGTTGCTTGTCCTTGTTGCCACTCTTTGTCTCTAAACTGATTGACTATTTGAAATATGATTTATATTGACAAAAGATAGTTGGGTTAATCTTAATTTGGTAATGGGGACAGACTCGTTGGAAGTCGTTGAAATTTGGGCGATTGATTTTTCAAGCACTTTTTTTACCAGGCTAAAAGGGCTGGCTCAAAGTTGAAGAGTCGAATAGTAGCTGACCAATCCATAGTTAAATGGTCGCAGACAATTGAGCAGATGGAAGATCAAGTTTCATTAATTCTTCAGGAAGAAAAGTGAATACTTGTATTCTCATTATGTTCTATTACTGCCATTTTGTGGTATTTTTCATTAACTGACTCGGGCAAATTGACAGGGAAGAGAGAGAACTGCGGAAAGCTGAAATGGAAGCTGCAAAGGTTCATAGCAATTTAGGCTGTAAATCACAATATTTTTGGTTTCTTTTAAACTATTAATCTTTTATAACCGTTTGGAAAATGTATGATTTTACAGGCAGAAAACATGATTGAGCACAAGGATGAAATTTTTTCACGACCTAAAAGAACTTGGTTCACTACAGAGAAAGAGAAAAAGCTTTTAGCTAAAGCTGCTAAAGTGAGCTTGGAAAATTGTTTACTGATCCTGTTTTTTGAAGGGCATTGTAGTTTGTACGTATGCAACAATTTGCTATCTTATTGTTTCAGGAATCAAAGGAAGATGGCAAAACAAATGAGGTTATCAGTGCTGAAAAAGCAGAGGAACTCAAAATGAAAGAGAAAAGACGGCGAGAACGCGAGGTTTTTGAGATGCTTAATTTCTTGATTACTGTGTACTCATATTTAAATTACTTATTTGGTTACGTGTGATTATATGTTTGATTTCCGCGTCAGAAAAACATGCCCCGGAAAAAGCGTAGAAGACTGGAAGCTGTGCGAGAAATGGCCGAGGACGAGGAGATTGCTAATGGCAAAGAGGTTGGTAGTTGCCTAGCTCTTGACAGTACCCTGTATATTAGTGTGCCTATGGTGATTGTCAAAATGATCCCATTGTATAAATGACTTGCAGGATGTTGAAGCCAATAGTAAGAAAGGAAAATCCCTTGTTGAGCTGGGTTACCAGAAGGCAAAAGCAGCTAAAGCTATTATAAAGGCAAAAGGTTCTGGTAAATTTGTGCAGAAAGCTAGCAAGGCTGGGAAACATGCACCCAGAAGAATTCAATCAAGGACAGAGGAGATGAAGGAACTCTTTAAGAGTGACATGAGCGAAGCAAATCAAAGACGAGCATTCTCAAAGAACAAATCTATAGGTTCTAGGAAAAAATCAAAAAATTCATTCAAGAGCAAATCCAGGTAAAATCTGTAAATATTTTTCAAACTTTTGATAATGATTGAGACACAAATCTCTCATTTCATGTGCCATATTATTTTGTGCAGGTATCAGCGGAAAAGGTAAAAATTGATCTGTTGTAGATCTGGTTTTGTAACTCTCGTAGGAAGATGCTGACCAGGCCGAAAAACGTGATGAGGTGCCGGTGGCAAGTAACAGGATATGTCACAATATGTTCCACATCAATTTCTGCCGTCAATTGTCCTTAATTTTGTTACATGATTGTTGATAAAATGTCCTTTGTACGAGTATATATTCGATTATTCATTGTGATGAGAAAGTAATGTTTTGGTCGTGTTTCATTTGAATTTTTTATGCCTTTGGCAGGTAGATGGAACTTGGAAGTATGTGGCTCGCTGTAATTATACAACCCTATTTTTTAGGAGTCAATTGGGCGGCTTGATCCACCACCATTAATGTTTTGCTTAATTCTTCTTCCTCATTCACAAGTACCCAGGGGCATGCATTATATGAATCCAAGACTAGGAATCTGGGCATGTATCCTATGAATCCTGGAAGATTAGGAATCTGTTCAATTACAAATGACAAATTTTTTTAATGTACCGATATCCGGACTGGCAAAACAGATGTATTGACGGGTTCGCTTTTAACACGTGATTCACTTGTGAAAAATTCGGAGTTGCCTATAATATGTGAGGCATATAACCCAGGTAAAGACTACCTACCTATGTGTTATTATCACCGCTTCAACCTACATGCAGGCCTGGGCATTTGAACCATGATGGATGCTGTTTGTAATTAGGCATACATCAATATATCATTTTTGGAGCAAATTCTGAACGAGGTATCGATCATATTTTTGGTGCTTAATTTAGCTCGCCCAATTGGAACGAAGCTCTTCTAATGGCCCAGTGAACCATCTCTTCCGGCCCGAGCAAGTAGCAACTGCAAGCACAACTTTTCTCCAACGGCCTTCAAACAAAATAACCATGTGAGCCGTGAAAAAATAATCCTCGCACTTCAGGACTGCGCGAACAATATGAATTTCGATTAGAAGACGAGGTTGTACAAGCCTCGATGTATCAAATATCAATCTCATACTACAACTAGAAGATAGCAGCAGCTTGTGTTCCCCGTATCTACAGCGATTTCTTATGGTTGCTCGCGTACAGACTAGCAAGTATAAGCAAGAAAATTGACCGGAATTCAACGAACTAGATTCCACATTTCGGTTGTTAGAATAGTTTATGATAAAGATGTACACAAACACGAACCCATCTGCATTTACGCAAGTGGCTAAGATGACCGCATCTATAGAACATCAAGAGAAAATGAAATTAAGAAGAAAAGGCTGCAATGCCAACCTAAATACTATACTGGCAATAAATATGAATGACCTCACCCTTCTACGCCTTATTCAGACTTCTTGTCTAGCAACTCCCAGAGATCGCCAGCCAACAATCCTTCACCCTGTTGCGGGCCAACCGTGTGAGCATGTAAGTTCCTATCCTTCAAAAGCCACAGACTATTGTCGAGAACTATATATGGACAAATGACGTATACAACTAATGCCGCCACGAACTCTCCTGCTTGAAGCCAGGCATGCCACGCTCCCACCCGCATTCAGGCTCTTTACGCTTCAGGCCTAGCCCTGTGCTGCCTGGCAGCAGCCCCAACTTCATCTGCTCATCCATCAGACCATGATGACCTTGAATAAAGTTATGCTTAATCCCACCCATTTCCTGTGCCTGGGCCTCCCCCTCTATTAAACCCATGCCCACATTCAAATCGAGGCCAGACCGAGGACCTCCACCATTCATACTTGATGGGGGACCTGTGACACTCACAAAGAATGGTGGCCGAGACAACATTGGCGAGACACCTGTTGCTGTGTTGCCCATTATCTGAGGTATGACAGAGGCTCCTCTTGAATCTACCATGTAAGAAATAGAGGCCTGGTACATTGGTGGAGGGTAAGCACCCGCAGGGGCCATGGGCAAACCATTGTAACCAAATGGAGGAAGTGAAGTTAGCGCATATGCTACAGCTGGCCTCACTCCTCCATTACCACCCCACATTCTATCAACACTACTGCCTAATGTGGGCTCTAGAGCGGGTCCATTAGAAAGAAAAGTGTGAGTTTGGTAGCCTAAATCTTTTCTGTCAATCTCCATTCTTGAACCCATTACTGAAATGATTGGGTCATCGAGCTGGGAGCTCCCATAGGATCTGTTATCATGTGATGAGTGCACCCTAGGGCCATGAGACCAAGAAGGATCAAAATGAGATGGGTTATCGTTCAAGTCAAAGTCCC
The DNA here is from genome assembly GCA_032619315.1 of Piper longum. Lineage (NCBI taxonomy): Eukaryota > Viridiplantae > Streptophyta > Magnoliopsida > Piperales > Piperaceae > Piper > Piper longum. Next base: position 3,091 of record JAVDBV010005028.1, on the reverse strand, counting down.
TTGTAGAAGGTTGTCTTGACGAAGATGATGACACAGAAGATGGGCTTCGGTTTCCATTTTGGTGAAGCTGATGGGAAAATCTTCCCTCCAGTCTACGATCAGATAAACAGTGTCCATTTGGCTCATCGTGATCCTCAATCTGGTTGAGGTCCAATATAAGCTTCACTGCCTTCTTCGAACTGACTTCCAAAGTAGATTCTCCGGAAGGCATGCCAGAGGATTCTCGAATTTCTTTGGTTGACCCCAAGTAGATCACTGGATCTTCCTCATTTTCAGCAACATTGAGATCAATGTTCAGTACATTATTTTTTTGTTCAGATCCCTGACTGCTTGTCTCACCCAAATATGACTTGTTACCATCAAAATTTTTTCGAGGAGATGCACGGCGGAAAGCACTGGTGGCAGCTACCCCCTTCCATCCAAGTTCTCCTTCAAAGTGAAGTGGCGTAGCAGGTAAACCAACACATTTAGAGACAGGCACAACGGGTCTCGGAGCAGATAAGGTACTACTAGGCTGATTGGATACAGAGATCACATGACAATCAATTTCCTCTGAAAACGCAACCTCATTGAGATCAAAGGTACATTTATCCTTGCTAGTTTGCTCAGCAGTATCCTCAGGAAGGCCAACTGAATGAGTCGAATCAGTATCAGGTTTCCCAACTTCTGGAATGGTTTCACTTGAAGTTCTTGAACGCTTGGCTTTTGGTGAAAGATCACTGTCCTCTGAAGCACTGTGTTCTCCTGGATCCTCAACCCCTTCAGGTTGTTCCAAAATGGATTCATCCTCCTTGTGGTTAACAGAATCAGGGCTATCAGGTTGAACAGTTCCATGTGAATTTTTCCCAGAAATGCTGCAAGAAGGTTCCCTGTAGTCAAAAACTTCTCGCTCGACTTGCTTCCCTACAAGTCTAGCCACTTCCAAAGCATCTTCCTCCTCCCCGAGTTCTATTTCTGATTGTGAGCTAATAAGGCTGTCCTTTCCATTTACACCCAGCTTGGGTTTGTAAGCCTCGCTAAGAATCAGAGGATTAAGCAGTCTGGAATGAATCAGGTCTGGCTCACGAGTAAGACCTTTAATGACAGAAACTTTTGCCATAGCATTATCGGTGGATTTATCATGTATGGTTTTGGAGGGAAAATCTTCATCTCGGCTCGTTGAAAGTTTGTTTGGTAGTTTTGACAAATCAATGGCACTGGTATCAAAACAAGGTTCTGCCTTGCTATGTTCTGCCTTATCAAGTTCACCTCCATTGTCAGATGATGTAGTCCTATTCAAATAGAGGCCATTTTCTTCAGCCAGTATTGGTGCAATACCAGTGCTTTGATCACGGTCATTCCATTCAGGTTCACCTTCTACCTTAAACTGTGGCTTCGTCTCCACCTCTTTGTCATCGATTATTCTTGTCATCTCTGGAAATTTAAAGGATCTCTCATCAGAGCCGTTCTGCCTCGGAGAGGGGGGATTACTGATCTCACTAATTGCCGGAGCATTTTCTCGACAAGTAGATAATTTCTTGTCAGCAGTTGCTGCTTCCTGAGAAGTGTTCGAATGAGAGCTCAATGGCGTGCCTTCTTTAGAGGCAGCATCCTTGGCCTCCTCATTATCAAACTTAGGAACAGAAATTTCATCATAGCCAGTAGCCACTGAACAATTATCCTGAGAGGATACTGGGTCTTTAGAATTTTGTACTTCCGGCTTCGGATCATCAATGTCACATAACCTACTTCCCCTGTCAGTTTCATTAGGGCTGCTTTTCACATCCTCCAGAGGCTCATCTTCGCTGTGACAGGTGTCACCCTTTTCTCCGCAAATTGGAGCTGCAACACTGTTAATAAATGCCTCATTCCATGTATTGACCAAATATTGTGCCTTCTCCTGATATATTCCTTTCTGCTTACTGAGATTTTCAATGGTCGTATTGATTCCAGAAACGCCAGGCCAGCTGGTATCAGCAGGAATATTTTTCAGCACTTTTAGTATAATCTCAATGAACTCTTCCACAACATTTTCATTTGTGTCAGCAGAAGATTTCAGGGCTTCTTGGAGCCAAAGATTAAGGAAATTGATTCCCTTCAATTGAATGAATCTATTAAGACAATCCTCGCTCTCTGTCAAGGCAAGAACCCCTCCAACTGTTGTCCATTGTCTGGCTGCATCTCCTAGGTTCTTTGTTAAATTATCTTTTTCCCTATTCATAACAGCAACCAGGTCGTCCACTCTGACAACAGATGCAAGCCCATTTTTCATCTCAGTCAAAGTAAAGAAGTCTTCAAGTATCATGTTTCTTTCCAGTAAGAGGGAGATATAAATTTAGGCACCAGATCGTTGAGACATGATAATAGCCCTTTGTGTAAAACAAAAATGCACAGACTAACAATGCCAGAATTCACAAAAGAGTCCTGCCAAGGAAAACAATCTTCATCAGACTGCTGGAATATCATCTTTACCAACATTAAAATAAGCAAGTTTTCACGTTGATGCCCTACTTAGTTCCCATTAGCGAGAAAATCAAATTCCAGCAGATCTAATTGCTGTTACAGGGTACAATACACCCCCGAAATGTTTAAATGTTTAACATTGATGCATTGTTGAATATACAACTTCATCTCAATCAATCAGTATTGCAGTTCGTGAGTACTCACTTTTCAAATCCATTGACAGGTAAATATAATATAACCCACAGGTTTTTATGCAGCTACTTACTCTTTGATGTAAACCAAATTGCCGAATTATGTAACACATATACAGCATCCAACAACGGAAGAAAATGAAAAAAAAAACATTTACTTACAAGAACACTTGAGCTAATAGAATCAATGAAACTAAGCTCCCAAATAATCGAGTTTTCAAAAAAAAAAAAAAACCTTTAGTTTAGAATAAGCATCGTTAAACCAATCTATATCCTTTCTTCCAACTGCCAACAAAAAATTGAAATCAAGAAGCAAGTCTAAGATCCACGATGAGAGATATCAACCACGCCCTTCAAAGCATCAACCCCACAAATCACACCCACCAAGATCACAACAAAAAACCAAAAACCCTAAGAGCTTCCGAAAGTTGTGCACCTCCCACCATCCCAACACAGCC
>JAVDBV010005025.1:0-10989 GCA_032619315.1 Piper longum | reverse complement strand
ATATATATATATATATATATTTAACTAGACCCTTACCTGTTAAAGTTTTGCCATGTGTTACTTCGACCGGTTGGTTCATGAAAAGAAAGCAGGAAAAAACTACCATCACATTCAAGTTCAGTGCCTAAACGTGCGTGCATGCACAACAATGCGAGATTCAGCCTGACGTGAAGCTGCAGCAGAGGGAATATAACCAACATCTGCCATAAGGCTACTGAGTTTGGTTGCAGTTTCATAAATAATCCTCCTAATATCAAAACTGCTTATGATGGAATTCAAATAGATAATTCAATGGCACTTCATCCTTTTTTACCTAAATGACAAAAAACCTAATGTTCCTGCCTTCGATGGAGAGTCAGATCCATATCTTTGGAATTTCAGATGTGAACATTTCTTTGCAAGACTACAATTGTCAGTTTAATTACTAGTTGTGCTCTTATACTGATGGTTTAAAAGAGAGCTTGAAATTGGAATTGAAGGCTAGAAGACCTGCGACACTGGATGATGCTATTGGTTTAGCGTATATGTTTGAACCGAAACTTATGAACAACAAGAGTCTGGCTTCTTAATTCCTATTTGTGAAAATAAGAAGTCATATCTTACTTCCAATATTCAGAATTTTGGTTCAACAAATCCTGCTAGTACTTCCAAACCTACTAGTTTACCTATTAGGAAATTTTAATTTGCAGAGCTTAAGGAGAGGCGTGAGAAGGAACTTTGCTATCATTGTGATGAGAAGTTCCTTCCTGGACATCAATGCAAGATGCTATTTAGAATTGAGGGTGATTGGCTCGACCAAGACTGATAATAGTGATGAGAAGGACCAGAACAATATAATGGAAGCTTCAACATTCTCTTCTATACTGCCCGAGATTTCTTATACTGTAATATCTGGAGCTTCCAATCTTCAAACTATGAAAGTGAAGGGAGCAATATTCAAACATCCAGTCTATGTTCTCATTGATTCCGGAAGTACACACAATTTTCTTAGTGTTTCATTGGCAACCAAACTCTCTATACTAACTAATGCTGAGCTCAAGTTGGTAGTGACAGTAGGAAATGGTGAAAAACTGTATAGTGAGGATTTTGTAGAAACATCACATTACAGCTACAGGGACATTCAATACAAGCTGATTTCTATTTGTCAACCCATCAGATTATAATATGGTGATGGGGGCCCAATCGCTGAGAACTGTAGGTCCTATATTATGGGATTTCACCAAGCTTACCATGAATTTCAAGGTTAACAAGGAAGAAAACTGCTTATAAGGGATCAGCGACCGTGTAACAAAATTAGTGAATTTAAAGAAAATGGCTAAGGTTGTCTTAAACTCCTGTCAATGATTTTATAAACAGCTTCCACAAAAGAAGGATGAAGACAATTTTCAAGGCACACAAGAGCAAAGACAACAATTAATGGAACTACTTGATAACTTTATGGAATTATTACCTCCTAGAGGGGACCATGATCATAGGATTCCTTCAGTTCATGGAGCTGGATCAGTAGCTATTTGCAATTATCACAATCCTCATTACCAGAAGGTAGAAATTGAAAGGTAAATTTCAGAATTGTTGGAGGCTGGATTGATTCGAACAAGCACAAGCCATTTCTCATCACCGGCAATTTAGTCAAGAAGAAAGATGGATCATGAAGTGCGGTGCATTGATTATCGAGCTCTCAACAATGTCACCGTCAAAGACAAGTTTCCAGTTCCTCATATTGATGAGTTACTAGATGAACTATGTGGTGCTCAGTTTTTTTCTAAATTGAACCTTAGGTCAGGGTATCACCAAATAAGAATGCATGAACATGATATATACAAAACTGCATTTAGATCACATCATGGGCACTACGAATTTTTGGTATTGACTTTCGGCTTGTCTAATGCTCCTTCGACTTTTCGATCATCAATGAACACAATTTTCAGTCTTTGTTAAGAAAATATGTATTGGTGTTCTTCGATGACATATTAATCTATAATAAAAAATGGAATGGAAGGAGCATTTAGTGCATGTACATGAAGTGTTTCAAATTTTGCAGCAACATCAACTCAAGGTTAGAAGGGAGAAATGTACTTTCGGGCAACCCAAGGTTTATTATCTTGGTCATGTTATATCTTCCAAAGTGGTGGACATGGATCCCTCCAAGATTGCAGTCATTACAAATTGGAAAGAGCCTAAATCAGTAAAGGAGCTTCGAGGATTTCTTGGGCTTACAAGCTATTACCGGAAGTTTATAAAGAACTACGGAAGAATTGCTGAACCTGTCACTGCATTGCTCAACAAAAACTTCTTTCAATGGTAACCTCAGGCTACTCATCATTTCAAGAACGGAAGAAGGCAATGAGTGCAGCGTTGTAATGATGTTACTAGATTTCTCATTACCATTTGGGATTGAAACTGATGCTTGGAGCGTAGGAGTAGGAGGCCCTTATGCAAAAAAAGATACCTTTTGCATATTTTAGTAAAACATTGCATGCGAAACATCTTTGGCTACCAATAAATGAGAAAGATTATTAGCAGTTGAGAAATGGCACCATTACTTGCTTGGATCACACTTTATCATAAGGACTGATTACTCCGGCATTAAATACCTGTTGGAGCAAAAAATCACAATGGCTGCTCAACACAAATGGTTGAATAAGCTCTTAGGAAACATAAAAAATGCATTGATAACTGTGTTGCAGATGCACTTTCTAGGAAGAATCATGAAGAGGGTGACAATGAGGATATTGGTTTGACAAGGTACGCTGGATCCTCACCTTCATATTTTCCTTTTTCTACCATTGTTCCTCAATGGTTGGATACTATAAAACAAGAAGTTGCTCACACGAGCCTTTTCAGAAATTGGTGACACAAATTAACAGCAGTGAGAAGGATAGTACCCAGTGGAAGGTGACAAATGGAGTGATTTTTTACAAAGGAAAAAAATATTTGCATGGTGACTCCACATTGATCCTATTATATTGAATGAGTTCAGGTACTCATGAGGGTATTGTAAGGATTCTTCACAAAATTCGTGCAGTTTTTTTTTTTGGCCTAGAATGTTACGACAAGTTAAAGAGTTTGTCAGAAGGTGTGAAGTTTGTCAACAACACAAACCTATCACCATAAAACCTGCAGGATCATTGCAAACGGTGCCAATCTCATATGCTATTTAGAAGGATTTGTCCATGGATTTTATAAGTGGATTACCGAATTCGAAAGGAAGAACTATCAATTTTCTGGTGGTTTGTCGGCTTATTTCCTACCTCACTAGTTACGTGGTCTGTCAAATTCAGTTGTCAGTGATCGAGATGCTGTGTTCTTGAGTTCCTTCTGGTAAGAACAATTTCGGCTACAGGGTGTTTCATTTAAATTTTCTCCTGCTTATCATCCAGAATCAGACGACTAGATAAAAGTTGTCAATCGAACATTAGAAATGTATCTGAGATGCTTTAGAGCGCTCGTCCAAAGGAATGTTTAACTTGGTACCTTGGGCTGAATATTGCTGTAACACAAGTTATCACAGTTCAATCAAGATGTCCCCATATGAAGTTGTTTATGGGAAACCACCTTCAATTCTTTCATACATTCATGGTTTAGCAACAATAGATATCATTGATCAACAACTCAAGACTAGAGATCAACTTCTTGAAGAATTACAGAATAATTTAAAGGGGGCTCAACAGAAGTATGAAATTGAATGCAAATAAACACCATGTGGAAAAGATTTTTAACATTGATGATTGGGTTTATCTTCGTTTACATCCCTATGGGTAGACTTCTTTGCCATTGGATAAGCATAGAAAGCTTTCACCAAACTCTTTTGGTCCTCATCGCATCATTGGAAAAGTGGGGATAATAGCTTATAAGTTATAATTACCTACAGATCAAAAGCACACAATGTTTTCCATGTTTCTCTTTTAAAAGAAAAAGTGAACTCTAAGCATGTGGTGGCACAACATTTGTTGACAGTGTCTGCTCTAAATGGTATTCTCCATCATGCACCTAAATCTGTTTTGGGGTACGACGTCAAATTCCATAAGAAACAAGATTCAGTGATCAGGCCTTCCTCTTCAAGCTGCTTCTTGGGAATTTTTATCCTTTGCGGAGAAAGCGTTCCTGAATTTTTATCAGACCCTTGAGGACAAGGGATCTTTGTGGTTTGCACATAGGAAAAAACTATAAAAAGCGGATATGTATTCATTTTTGAACTATGAATTGAATTGCAGTCTTCTCCAAACTTCATCTTCTCCTTTCACTTTTTACTTCCTATTTCCATATTCAAAATTCAAATTTTGCAACTCTACCATCTCTTCTACAATTCTCATCCCTTCTCTATTTCTCTTCTATTTGCTATACTTTGTTTCGGCTCAATTTACAATCAACAATTGTGTGAGATTTGATCGAAGGAAATCTGGATTCTGTTGGACTTCCTCACACTCTTATGCTTGTAGGAGTAATGGTTTGCTGTCAACTCCAGAAGATCCTATCAATGAGTCTTTTCTGGAAAACTGTAAGTGTGAAATTTAACTCAAATTCAAACACAAATCTTTAATTTTGGTTTTTTTATATTTAAAAATGTAAATGTAAAACTTAGTAACAACTTAACTATTTTGCCAACCATCTTAACGTTGTCACCCATCATAGCCAACGATATATATATATATATATATATATATATATAGTCATGGCTTATACAAGCTACACCTCTTATTTAGAGTAGTTTAGTAGGTCCCATTACTCAAAATCTACATTAGATAAATAAAAAATAAATAATAATGTAATTATAAAATTTCAACTCAATGTAATGTTTTTAACCATTTTATTTGAATTATCAAAGTAATTATAATAAAAATTAATTTAAAAATGTCCAGTAAGTAGTGCAACTTTTCAAAATTTAAGAGTAGGTCACAATTGCCACCAACAAATATGATGATATGTTGAAGTATGTTGGAGCACATTTTTTCGGCTCCTTCATTGCTACATTTAGTTATTCTTATATATTTTAGCCGCTATCTTATCATGAAGGGTGAGAATTTTTTTGTTAAAATTGTTAGATATAATAAATACATTTTTTAATTATCAGTTTATGAAACGTTTATATAAGGTTTTAAATATATTATTTTAGGTTTTTGAAGAAAAATCCTAATAAATATTTTTTAATCTTTTTTTTATGCAGAATCTGTGTTTTAGGTGGCATTCGTTTAAGCCATGACAATGGATTTGCTCATTCTCGCCTAATAAACAAAACGAGAAGTTAAGTTATAACAAATAGTATTAGTTAGGCTTTGCTATTTAGATTAGATATGACTTTGTTTATATATTAAATATAGATAGGAAATAATAATAATAATAATAGTTTAGAATTTTACTAGTAATTGGGAAACATGTGAAAAGGTAGATTGTATTTCATGTTGCGAAAAATTTGGGGTCAATAGTTTAGAAAAAAATATAAAAATGTTAAGCCCCTATGTGTGATATAATAATTTTGTAGTTAAAATAATGACTAAGAATTACACTAACGAACCCTATATAAACAATTTATTGTAGGTAATATTAAATATAAAAAAAAATAATTGTACAAAGTTAATAGCTTAAGAAGTGATTTTAATTGATTTTAAGCCTAAAAATTGTAAAAAAAATATTTTCATAGAGTGGATTACTTATAATAATATTATTATTATTTTACTTTTCAAGCGCTTGTATTGAGAAGCAATAGCTTGCATTTATTTATCTTGTATATTATTTATTTTTTTATTGATGGACGAGTGATTGTAATTTTGTATAATTGATTAATTGCGTGTGATTTCTTGTGATCTTTTTAACTAATTTTTTTTTATAATTATCCATTAATTGTTACAAAATATTTTTTAATAATTTGGTGGTTATAAAATGGGTGTTCTATGGATCATCTCGTCTCTCTTCTTTGTGCACAATGGCCAGAGAGGACCTAGGTTGTTAAATTCACAATTGGCGGTTCTGATTTGGCTATATTTTAAGCAATTATGAGGCTCCAATCATGAGGTTGATATTTACCTAGTATTGGGTGCACAATGAGTTAAACCGGGGGAGGAAATTCAATCTTGATCTAAACTTCCCCCTTCCTCTCCCAAGTCCTCCCCTCTTCTATCATTGTTTGGTACGTCTATACCTAAAAAGATAGATTGATTGGATTTAAGACACAAATTAGATGAACAATGGTTGAAAAAAATGACCTGTGAGTTGTGAATTAAATTGAACAAAACATAAGAAATGAATGGATATTATTTTGATAAATTTTAAGATTGAATTAGGGTTTCTTGATGTGATAATCATTTGATATTGGCACTTGAATTAGGAGCAGATTTCTTCAGAGCAGAGGATTAGGAGTAGGTTTCTTAACAAATTTATCTAATTGGGTTTTCTTGATCTTTGATGGTTGTTTTATAATATGCGGGTGCCATTCGTGTGCATTAACAAACTACGCTCATATTCAGTAATTTTATATTACCTTGATGCTTTGTGGTTATCATCACGAGGGATTAATAGAGCTCCAACCTCTCCCTCTAATGATAGGAGAACCAAATTGCAATGCTTTGTTGGGTTGGAAAGTTAAGTTTTCTTTTTGCTCGCTTTCATGGATAAAATTACAAAATTGCAATGATTGGTGAATCCGGGGTTCATGTATGTTATTTCTTACTTGTCTGTGATGTTGAGTTGCTGCATTGGGTGATGGTAAAAGTTGGTCGACATTTTCTAATAGAGTGAATGTTGAAATCAATTATGGATTTGTTTTATTTGCTATTTTTTCTCTCTCTCTCTCTTTCAATTATATGTGCTTTCTATTCATGTTGCTATTTATTTTTGTAGATTTTAAGTATAGGGTTTTGTCACCTCTCCGCAATGTCGCCATTAGGTAGGATTTTGTTGGCCACTCAGTTATTTGTCGAGGACAAACTGATCTAATTTGAAGCTGTCGATCATAAAACAAAAATAATTTGTTTCACCACATAAGTTTTTTAGTTCTTGCCTATCAAAAAATAGAAATAATTTTTTATGGTAAATTTTTTATAGGAATTCAAAATTTCTAAAAGCGGACTATTATGATTTCCAAGGTTTAGCGAAGGCTTAGCTCAGGTCCCACAACTCCGTATTTGGTTTGGTATTGCTTCTGCACTCGATTTTGAAAGTCATGATGATATTACTAAGGAACGTCTTTATCGGAATATTTTTGCTTCTCAATTCTCTTTTAAGTAAATTTGTTATCTTAAAGAATGTTTGAGATTTTTAAATTTTTTTTTTTTTGGATATGCTTATGAGAAATTAGTTAATACATTGTATATTCAACATACACGTGTAGGTATCACTGATTAATAGGTTTGCCGACGGTAGTTATCTATATGTTTTTTAGAAGGATTTTTCCTCTGAAAAATTGCAAATTGCACAATTAATAATTTATTACGATTTTAAAATTTTTATTTCTTTATTTCTTTATTTTCTTGTCCAAAAGGTTGTGATTAATTTTAAGAACGACGGGTTATAGAACTCAAAGGACGACACAGGGCTATTCTCATAAATAACAATGTGTAATATTTTATATGATAATATATATATATAGTATTTATATGTCATAAATATTTACCAAATTTATATTTATCTGTGTACTAGCCAAATACCCATGCAATCCATAGGGTGTATTTAACATATATTGTCATCAGTAGATAGATTCCACAGTATCATATAAACACAAGTGTTGTCGATATGTATCAATAAAATATGTTGTGCATATGTCATCCAATCTAAATTCGTTTTACCCCTGCAACCGGCTAAAATTGACTGCCAGATGCATTCAAATCCACCATGCATAAGTTATGATCAATTCTAGAAGTTATACCGTACTCTTTCGCCATGAAGTTGAATTAAAAGACAGCTTCCAAATGCTGACATGCTATCAACACAAACAGAAAGGTAACTTCTGTCAGGACTATGTAATAGGAAAGTGTCATGTTCAAATTCATGTAGAGCATATCCTAGAAGCATACTATTTCAGTAAACCAAGTTCTTCGCTAATAGTTGATGAAAAACTCTAGAAATTTCAATCAAAATTCCACTTTTTGCATACATGTCCACCACAGCTGCATCTATCAACAACCACTTCATAAACATACCCATACTTTAATGCCAAGATATGAGTTTGCTTACCGCATTCTACTGCTGGGAGTTTTCTAAAAAGACTCAAATATTTTAATAATTGAGCATAATTGTGCACTCTTCCTCAAGTAGCATTTTATGTAGTTGATCTATCACTTTCAGAGTAACCCTTTGGATATAACCAGCAATGAAGGCATAACAGGTGACTACATCACGATCATCTCATTCTGAGAACACTTTTTCTGGTAAGTCCATGAGCATAGCCAATGCAAGCAACTAGTTTGAACCCAAATTTGTAGTGAGGGAATGAGTTCGCTTTCCCTCGTCAATCGTGCAAGAGGGAAGAACAGAAGAAAATGCATGCTCATTTGACCAATCCATTAAATGTAGCTCAGAGAAGTGAATTAGGTCAACACGCCCATGGCCTGCTTAGGCATAGCCTCCAATGAGAGCAACCCGTGATGTCAAAGTTGGTACTATCTCAAGAAGACTTGGCCCACGCAATCCCAGCCTACCACTTTACGCATAAAGATGGATAATTCTTGTCCCAATATACCCATCTTAGGGTACCCCACATTTTGACAATTAAGCAGTGAACTTGCCACTGAGTCCTTACATATGTGAGACTGCCACATGCACACAGAACGCTAGAGAAGATGCATTCACAGTTCTTGATGCCCATCCTTGTAGATTCCAAGAACATGATCATCCCCACACTGACAATAAGCTGTTATTGTTGCCCATGAAAGCAGTGAGAGGAAGGAATTTCGTCAAACAGCTATCTGGTACGAGCCATGGACTTACTTTTGGTGTGCAAACAAAAGGAGTTCTTCAGATCGATACTAAATTCTTTTCCAACTCTAAAAATTCTAGCACGTATGGATCTCTTCACTAACTCTCACCAAACCCATGCTACAGAAAAAAAAGACAAGACAGAGACATACGCGAACTCATCTGGCAGAAATCCTCATCGAAGCATCAAATAAAAGCATGTCAATGCCTGCTCTTGAGAGGCGAGTTGGGAGTAGCAGCTATAACAATGGTACATAAATCAATATTCTTGTTGGCATTGGGAATATGTAGATTCCCAATTTGCATAAGCTACGCCAAAGTTTGTCAAATCATTCAAACCACTGAAAAGTGCATTGATTTCATGGCTACAAAGCCTATCAAATGAATCCACCGCCAATAACATGCAGAGTGATCATCAAAACTACTTAATAACACAACTAACAGGGCAAAGAGAAATATATAACCAAACTAACATAAAATACAACCTGTTGATACAGGGCAAGCACAGTTAGGAGGAGGGGAAGGGCAAGAACAGTATACTTGAGAACAATGACTGCAGTCTCTTTCTCATGGAATGGAAGGCTAGCCCGTGCCCACAGCTGCCTTAGCACACGTTAACCGAGCTGGATATGACAGTTTGGATATGGAAGTTCATGAGCTATTTGGCACAAAATGAAATGCAAATACACACCAAAATATCACTTACCTCCCCTGCAAAATTACTTAGAATTCAAACATATACATATTTCAACGTAGTATCTAATAACATTTTTTGCACATTCATAAAAATATAAGATCTTCCTATATTCAAAATACCATGTAAAATAATCATCAAATAAATTCATGTAATACAACAAATATCATTTTCTGCATGCTCTATCGCCGCTTTCATCCTAATTGAGTGCACTGTTTACATAACTAGCCCAAGTGATGACCACCGCCTATAAAACAGCATGATATAGGACACACACCGCATTTCCTTTTAACATTAGTTGATGCATTTTTTTGCATTCATTAAGACAAAGTTTGACATTGTGGTAATTTAGTTCGGGAATATCCTCAACTCCAACTTTAATTTCAAATCTTAAAAATTAGGATATTTAACAATTAAGAAAATTATGATTCATTGTACATACTATTCATTATTTTACAATTCAATTGTATTTTTCAATTTAAAGTGCAAATAGATTTTGATTAAGACGTCATAAAAAAAATAAATTATAAAACTTAAAATAAATTTTGATTTTGATTAGGACCTTAACCCATCGCCTTTACTGAAAAGGATACATCGTATAACTAATTATATAAAGTATTTCAAGGTTCACAAAGTTCTCGTAGGCAAAGATGCAGGATTTAATATTTGTCCCTTAAAGACCGCAGAGACATCCAGGTATGACCAAGTGCTTAAACCTATTCAATTTTATGTCATAATATACCGTTCTTATTTAATTAGCTTTTAGGAAGACCATGACTACATGAAAACATAGCCGTATCATAAACAACTCTTCAATATTTCAAAAAATTCTCATACCGGAATGAGATAGTTGAAAAGTTCACCAAAGAGCCTTTGATCTCTAAATCGAATGCATTTTATAAAAAACTCCATTTAATATATATATATATATATATATATATATTGACTTATAAATTGGCATATATCAATATATTATCTTTATACAAGTATTATATACATGTATAAATTATATTTATATATAAAAAGCGAAAAATTTTAGTACATACTCTTATTAAGAATTGTACATTAAAATTTTTTAACTAATTTAAGTTTTTTTTTGTTACATAAAAGCTTTATTTATATTTAGTGTAGTATTTATCTCTTGTACACTTGCTAAAGATGATCAGCATGTACATGCACTAATTAGTAGGTTTGTCGAGAGTAGTGATCCACGTATTTTTTAAAGGTTTTTTTTTAATTGCACATGGCACAATTAATAAAATTATTACGATTTTAAATTTTAATTTATTTATTTATTTATTTATTTATTTTCTTTCCCCAAAATTTGTAGTTACTTGTAAGAAAGAGGGACGATATATATATATATATATATATATATATATATATAT
>JAVDBV010005024.1:0-11396 GCA_032619315.1 Piper longum | reverse complement strand
TCATCCACATTGACAACTCCTGGTTCTGGGCCTGCCATAAGCAGATCATCATCTGAATCACGTACTTTATAGACTGTTGGGGGAGATGATCATCCATTTTTATATAACTAAAAAGATTTAAGCTATTGAAAGAGACTACAGACTAGCACTACCAAATATGAAATTCTTGCATTTCTAATAACTGATTTATGTATGACAGAAATCATAGTACCAAAATGGTAAATGAAAATCATTATATTCCTCCTAATAACAATTTATACTAAATATTCAAAAATTTAACAGTGAAGAGTGGACAATAAGATGATGAATGAATAAGACTAGAATTAAAACCTTGCGGAGGAAATTCAGGATGGAACATTGGATTTTCAGGAATTACAGTATACTCTAACATCTGCCAGCAGAAGAAAAGTTGGATTTTCAGGAATTACAGTATACTCTAACATCTGCCAGCAGAAGAAAAGTTAGCCTTACCAATAACATGATGTATATAATTGATTAAGAAAAAAGAAAAAATTGCAGTTGCATAACCTCTGTGAGCTTGTTCATCTTTTTCAAGATTGATACAATCACGGGCCCAAAAATTGGGTTTTCAATCAACCAAACAAAAAGTTTCAGCTGAAATCCCATCAGTCGAGTGGCTGCAGACGAAAATTATAGATATTTGGTGGTGGGCATTTCAGAAGAACGAGTTGAAACACATGAAAATAAGGTATGTTCTTAAAAATATCACAGGATAGACTAATCCAAAACAGCTACAGAAGGAAATTTCACCTTGAAAATCTTGCCCCTTATATTTTACTGCCGCAATATCTACCTCCTCAACAGGCAGCATAGTGCGTTTCTTTCCCATTCTCAAATGAGAATTTCCTGAAGAACAAAAAATTTCTTCCATAAACAATCTCTCCTCCAGCAAAGAAATAGGTCCATAAAAGGTTAAAGGCACAAAGATATTCGAAAGCTAAACACCAAATAGCTGGAATGCACAAGTAGCCAAACTCATTTTTCTCTAAGTACAGAACTCCAAAATAAGTACAATTATTATGTCAGGGAGAACGCTACAAAAGCCATAAAGCAGACAATATATAACCTCTCCTGCCTCTCATACAATTCATCAGCCATCTCTTGACTCAAATTCTCCTTCTACATATATAAAAAGACTTCTTGGTCTAAAATCGATGTCCAAGTTAAGAATTTGCAGAATACTCCATTAAGACTGGATGTCCAAGTGTTCTTTGGAGCACAAGGAGCATATGAGGCATTTTAGACTACAACCTCCATGATGGAAAGTTTGGCTAATGTAAATTAGTAGTGATCATGCTGTGAGAAAAGCCTCAAGTTTCATTAATTGAATAATGCTACAATATATAGAGTACATAGCCAAGAGGGCTGTAGAATACATGTTAATACCCAAATCGTAACAGGACACTTTTCCATTCTAGAAAAGTTTCAAGGAGAATTTGGTGGATCTAAATCAGGAAATCTCACTTCAAAGAACACTTCTTAGTTTTAGTCAATGAGAAAAAGCACAAAAATGATCACTTCAGAGCGAGTTGATCAGATAGTCATTAGATTGACATACTTGAAACAAGCTAGTCACAAAAGTTAATCACCTCCACACAACAGCAGTCTTAAGTTTACAATATGATCATAAAAATCACAGGAACAGATACAGATATAACTTGTTAAGATAACAATGAAAAAGCCATTTTTCGGACAAAGGAGCTACCTCTAGAGATGGGTTCAAGGGAAAGGGGGAGATGGAGTTTGAAACAGCAATGGTGAAGCAAGTGGTGGTGGCAGCAGACTAGCTGTCACTGTAAAAGACAGAGACGTGGCCCATTCATTGGTTAACCCATTGTAAACGTGTAAAAAGACAAAACATATAAACACTACCCTTTGGCCAATAGATCATCTGTATTTAATTTATTTATTTTTTATAAAATAAATGCAATGGATTCGAATATTTGGCCAATGGAGTTTTTTAAGGGTGGAATTGATAGTTCTAATATTTTTATGATATTTATAAAAAAATTAACGATGATTTTCTATATCATCTATAGGAAGTTATTATGTTAAATATAATGATTCGATCTAGGTATAAAATGACAAGATAAATTATTTTTTGGCTTAAAAATAATTAAAAATTGGTAAATATAACCTATTAATATACCAAATTTTAAGAAAGCATGTATTAATTTTGTGGTTCTTACAACCTTTAAAATTTTTTTTTAACCAATGCACTGACTCATATTAAATTTAATTTAATCCGACCACTACTTAATCATATCTTGAATTAACTTCACCTTTGACAATTCGGCCTGTAGAAATTGACCATCAAATTATTCTTAACAAAATAGTGGTCACTGTCAGATATAAAATTAGTTTTATAAATTCTTACATTAAAATTTTAAAATTATTAATAACATTGTAAAAAAATATTATTTATCAAATATTTGAATTTAAGTTGATTATTAAATATAAAAACTTGAATTGAATATGTAAGGATACAATCAAAAGTCAACCCTACATGTACTGGCCTACCTATTAATTAATTAATATTGTGTTGGCTAAAGCCCTAATAAAATCGTCTTTGTGATTTGATGGTACGAGAAGACTATAAACTATTGTAGATATTAATTACAAGACAAGGTACATTTTTTTTTATGACAAAAAAACCACATTTGCTTGTTTAAGGATTTTTTCTTCCAAAGCTAACGTCAAAATATATCCTATTTTACTTCAAAAAAAATGTTATTTTTATAATAATTTGTTTTAACAGTGCTGATAAATTATTTTTGATATCATAATATATTCTATTTTTCTTTCAAGGGAGATTTTATTGGTTAAAAATAACTTGTGTATTAGAAGAGATGTACCAAAATAATAAAAAATGTTTTATTTTTAAAAAATAGAGATAATAATATATATTTTCTTCTTAATAGAGGTGGACATTGATCGGTTGGACAAGATCCGGGGCAAGGTATTGGCATTTGATAGAAACGAAGTCAATTATGTAAACACTAGCACAACAAGGTAATTATCTCCTTATCTTATGATTTCACCAACAAATAGAAATGATATATAAGGCCAACTCATGGTAGTTGTTCTATATCTTTCTCACCTTGTGGCTTACTATTTGTGGCCTTATCTATATAAGTTACTTAATCTCGATTTAAGTGCGATATACATAATATTAGTATTGTTTATATTTCTTGTTTTTCCCGAAAAGTCAATAGTTTTGGTTAAAGATAATCCAATTATAAATAATAAAAATTTTGATATGAGGTAATTTGCTGTAAAACATAATCAACTAATGGCAATATGCCACCAGTGGCATTATTTGCGAATATAGTAGTTAGATACTTGATTGGAGGAGGTTTTACTTATGTATTTATTCTTTGGTCAAATATATTGAGTAAACTTGGTTGCAAATATACAAATATTAATACTAGTGATTGATATATCAAAGATGGTGTTTGTTTTGTTGGGTAACTGGCAAAACGAATGCCATTTAGCTATTTTGGTTTGGAATAATAAAAAATTCTTTAAAATATATTATAAAATCTATATTTTATATTAATTATCATAAAATTATAATAATTTTATAACAAATTTCTATTTTTTTAATATGATATATATTTAAATTACTTATTAAATGAATTTCACTAAAAATGATTGTTTTCCCTAAAAATGATATAATATTTATTAAATAATTAAATAAATATTTTTTATAAATTATCAATCAATTTGGTTATTTAGTTACCAAACCGAAATATTTCAATTTGTGTTGGTTCAATTTTGGGTAGAGTTCAGTTTTGATTTGATCATGAAATAACACCACCAAATAGTTGCTTGGTAATTTGATTCAATCGGTTCGGAACCAAATCGACTAATTGCTCAACCCTATCTATGGACATTATTTTAGTATCAGCAAAAGTGTTTGTGGTCTGTACAAATGGTATATATTTTATATGTGGAGACAAACTCGATAGAGACATAGATGTTCGTAGTTTTTTGACACTCCTATAAACTAGGAATATGTTCGAATCATATGTAAATAGGATATAGCTATATCCTATCCAATCCATAAATTTGAACCTGAATTTGAAAATTATGTCCATTTCATTTACCATGTTCTTATCCAATTCAAATATGAAAAACCCACATCCAATCCGAATTTGTCTTCATTGTCTAAAATAATACAGATTATAATATAAAAATGGAGAAAATAATTAATAAAAAATATTTTTAAAATATAAATTTATAAAATATCACACATACGGATCGAATCACTCCAAATCCATATCTCATACTTATATTTTTGGATATATTATATATCTGAAAAGTTCAAACCTGAATCTGATTTAAAATTGTTTCGAATAAGATATAAATAAATCAGATTTACAAATATTGAATATACGAATCCAACGGTAAACCCCATGATTCGAATCAGAATTTTATATTCGTAAACTAATCGGTTTAGCCGTCGATTCGATTTAAGTCAGTTTTATGACATGCGTTCTCAGCCGAAGCCAGTCATGCGTAATGAGCGATAATGGTCAAGTATACCTGAATATATGATGACAGAAAAAAATGAGAAATAAGTTATCAGAATATATGAAAATATACAATTATTTTTTTATGACAATATGCAATTATTTTTTTATATACTTTGGAAAAACAAAGATAAGAAAATATATTTTCTTCTTAATAGAGGTGGGCATAGGTTAGACAAGCGTGGGGGGGTATTGGTATTTGATAGAAACGAAGTCAATTATTTAAACACTGACGCAACATAGTAATTATCTCCTTTTATCTTATGATCTCACCAACAAATATAAACGATATGTAAGGCCAACTCATTGTAGTTGTTCCATATCTTTCTCATCTTGTGTGGCTTACTATTTGTGGACTTATCTATGTAAATTACAGCACGTAATCTCGATTTGAGTGCGACATACATAATATTAGTATTGTTTATAATACTTGTTTTTCCCAAAAAGTCAATCATATTGGTTAAAGATAATCCAATCCAATAAGATGTTGTAAATAATATATATTTTGACATATGGTAAGCCAACGTGAAACCTAATAAACTAATAACCAAATGTTGATATTGAAAATAAACTAATCACAAAATACCTAAATGATTAGTTAACTAAAACACACACACACAAGCAACCCCTTCTTTTATTCCTCCAAAATACCAAAAAAAACCCCATTATTAATCACCACTACGCACAGTAGCCTCCGATTACATTTATGTCAGCAAAATTGTTGCAGACATTATCCGAATCCGTCCGCATAATCTTTTTGCAGATAGGGGCACACAATATGAACCATAAATTAGCATAAATAAAAAAACTAACTTAAAATAAATAAAAGAAATGTATTTTATTAAAATAAATGTATTAGAAGAGATGTATATAGCTTCATGATCTTGAGTGCACCAAAATGATAAAAAATATTTTATTCCGTAAAAAATGAAGATAAGAAAAAAATATTTTACTCTTAATAGAGGTGGCATTGGTTAGACAAACGTGGGGGCAATTATATGTATGTCATAGAAACGAAGTCAATTATCTAAACACTAGCACAACAAAGTAATTATCTCCTTATGTTATGATTTTACCAACTAATAAAAAAGATATATAAGGCCAACTCATGGTAGTTGTTCTATATCTTTCTCATCTTGTGTGGCTTATTATTTGTGGCCTTAAGTATACTCGAATATATGATGATAACGTCAAAAAAATGACAAGAAATGAGTTACTAGAATAAATGACAGCATGCAATTATTTTTTTACATATTCTTAAGAAAACAAAGATAAAAAAAATATTTTCCTCTTAATAGAGGTGGGCATAACGTGGGGGCAAGGTATTGGTATTTGATAGAAACGAAGTCAATTATCTAAACACTAACACAACATGGTAATTATCTCCTTATCTTATGATTTCACCAACAAATAGAAACGATATATAAGGCCAACTCATGGTAGTTGTTCCATATCTTTCTCATATTGTATGGCTTGGCTTACTATTTGTGGCCTTACCTAATAAATTACAACACGTAATCTTGATTTAAGTGTGATATACATAATATTAGTATTGTTTATAATACTTGTTTTCGTGAAAAGTCAATCGTATTGGTTAAGGATAATCCAATTATAAACAATATAAATATTGATACGTGGTAATCTGCTATAAAACCTAATCAACTAATGGCAGTATGCCACTAATAACATTATTTATGAATATAGTAGTTAGATACTTGATTGGAGGAGGTTTTATTTATGTATTTAGTCTGTGGTCAAAATAGATTGAGTAAACTCGGTTGCAAATATATAAATATTAATAGTAGTGGTTGATACATCAAAGTTGGTGTTTTTTTTAATAACCATGTGATACATTGATATATACAAATAAACTTGTGTAGGAGCGGAAATCCATTGTCTTTTTTTGAAGTGTTTGAAAATTATTTAAAAATCTTGTGTGAAACAATCTAGTCGGCTTGGTTTGGTTATTTTTAAACTTTGGTTCAGACCTTGGATAAGCCAAAGAAAATTTTTTTCATGCCCCAGACTAGAAAACCTTTTTCATTTTTTAAATGTGGATAATTTTAGTTTGGACTAAAAAATGAGTTTTTTTAAAAAAACTTAATATTTATATTTTATGCCGGTTATTATTAATTTTTTTGATTTATTTGTGATTCATTTGAGATGTTTAATATAATAAATATATGTAGAATATTTTTTAATGTGGTTATGATGGTTAAATCATGTTATAACTTTGTTATTATAAATAATAATTAAATTTAATATAATTTTAATAATTTCTATTTTTAATAAACCAACTGAAATATTTTGATTTCGTACGATTCAGTATTAGGAGAAGTACAGATTTGATTTGGTGTGAAATTTCACCTGTCAAACACTATTTTAGAACTAAACCAATCAAATGTTCTGTCCTAATATTTTGAACATAATTTATCATGTTCTCATAAAAAAAATTGTATTTACTATATTTGTTTTATATTTGTTTGATTATATAATCTTTTCCCGCCAAAATACACACATTTCTTTCTCACCAACAGATCAATGGTCAGTTTCCAAATCGCAGTCAATTTTCTTTCTCAATTTCCATTTTTCTTAATTATAGGCAAAAATATTGAAAAACTATTTTTTTCTTGAGATTTGATTAAGGAAAACCCATTCATATGCCCTAGTCATTTGCAGCACTTGATTAGTGAGAGAGACTTTAAGATCATCAATAATGTCATTATTTATAAATTATATATTGGTATCTCAATCAAACTTTTAATCAATTTCCCCTAGAAACTATGACACCATGGTCAAATATGGTCTGATCTAATTATACCAAAATACTAGCAAATCAGGCTTTTTTAATCTAGATTTTAGCATAACCACGACCTTCTAATCATTCATTTGAAAGAAAAGAAAGAAACATGGTTGATAATTTCATAGAAACCTAGTTTCCGCAGTCTATTTTCATTCGACACAAATGATCGAAGAACATTTAATTACCAAACCACCTATATTATTCTTCTCATTTAATGTGGAGGTGAATAAAATTGATCATTCAGTTCACTGGCTTCTACATCATAAATCACAATTAGAAAGGGAAGCCAAGCAAGTACAAGAATATATGATATGCAAAAATGAAGAGGTACTCCCAACTTCCCTGCTCTTCACACTTCAATATATAATTCTTGATCCACATTTCCAGCAGTTAATTTATGAGCACCAAGACGCAGCATCATGATTCCTTCACCAAATGCTATGCTGAGGTGCTTGCAGGGATCCACAATTAAAGCAGCTTCTGTAGTCTTGTAAGCCTCTGTGTGCACCCTTGTAATTCCAGCCAACTGCTTCAATGGAGCTCCGGTCAAGTTCTTCTTCAGTTGAGAGAACACCATAACCACATGGGATCCGTCAAAGTGGCCATTATTTGTTACTGATATTTGCAATGAATCACTTGAAGGTAGCTCATCAATGGCAACATGATCAAGCAGACGATGACTTTGATATTGAGAACCTATTTTATAGTTTGTCCCAGGCAAATTTGACAGTAAACATATTCTTTTGGGGGCTGTCAAGAATTGATATGAAATTTTGAATAGCTCAATTTGTGCCCAAACCCATAAAAATGATATTTCTGGTGTAGAATCAGTAAGTTCATCTAGGATAATTTCTTGATGAGTCGGCTCGCATGTGCATATCGTCCATTGGTATACGGGTGAAGGATTCAGGGTGCCATGCCACTGGCAATGTCCCACCTATATTTGATTCACAAGTAAGATCAAGGTTAGAATAAGTGCAAATTTCATCCTTTAAAAGTTCATCCCGAAACCTCATTATCAGTATTTGAAGAATAACATTATTCATTAACTTCATTTTATGCAATTCCAGCTTTTAGGTTAGCATGAACATTCAACAATATAAAAATTGTATTAGGACTTCAAGACCTTGCATTCTTATAAGTAAAATGGTCCGAGAAGCTCTCACCCTCACCTATACACATTTAAGAGTGTTAAGTAGCAATTTAGGCGTTAACGAGAATGAACCTTTGAAAATACTCACAAAGAATGGCTCATAAATCACTTACCTGGAATGAATTTTCCAAAACTGATATCTGCAACAGCCTGCCCACAAGCTTGACCAGGATATCCAACCCATTGAATGCTGGCGACTCTGGGGTCATCTTTCATAAATGAAATATCAAGGGGCCCGCTGACCATGAGAGCGAGGACCAGCAGCTTCTTGGTAACCTTTAAAACGGTAGCTATGACCTCCATTTGCTTGCCTGGCAACAGTGGGCGGACTCGGTCATGATCTTCATGCTCTAGCGTTAAATCTATCCCAGCAACCACGACAACATAATCAGCCTTTAGCTTTCTTGAAACTCACAAGATACATTAAGGCAGCCCTCCGCATACAAAAGCATTCGGATATAAGCTCGATGACCATACAATAAGGTGGTTGGGTTGCAAGGAATGCCTGCACAGTTTGATATATGATAATGTGAAATGAAGATGCATCTGATTGATATACAAAGTAAAACTCACATCTTTTTACCTGTGTAGCCACCTCCAAGTTTATTGGGATCATTAGCTGCAGGTCCAATGATAGCTAAAGAATTTACTTGGTTCTTGTCTAAAGGCAAGAAGTCATTATCGTTCTTCAGAAGTACAATCCCTTGTCCCGCTGCGTCTAAAGCCAGCACTCTGTTTTTTTGTACAGACATCTGACGGAAAAAATTCCAAGTCTTAACTGGACTGAGAACAAATGAAAGAGTGCCCGATCTATGTCTTTCTCAGTTAGTTTACCTTTTTTAACAGCTAATTCGGTGTGTCAGACACAAATATGTTCCACAGTTGATATCCATTCCTAATCATCAAGAACAAGAATATGCAAATTTCATTCCAGAAAGAGGCTTTCGATCGTCTGCCCATTTAAAACTGAAGTTACTCGTGTGCTCCACCTGCTTTCAAGACATTCGCCATTGCATCCTCTGCACTTGGAGCGTAAGTTTGATTCTCATAGACAATAGAAACAGCAACGCAGTCAGATGTGACATACCTGTATATTGCAACGAGTTATACAATTGCCAGACTTTGAGACCAAGTATAGATACCAAGAACTAATAGCAGACAGTCTGCTCACCCTTCAAATCCCCATTCGCTTCGAGCTTGATCTAAGAGATCTTTCCGAGCACAAGCGGGCACTCCATTCACTTGATTGTATGAACACATTAGGCAGGTGGCATGCCCTTCTTCTATGCAACTTCAAAATGGGGGTTGACATGTGTCGGCCAAATCTGGCTTTCTAACCTGTAGAAAGAAGCTAGTAATTAGTTCAGAAACACATTCACACAAGACAATTTCTTCCTTACCCTGCAAATTACTGATGATTTAAAGTGATAGTCGATAAACATATCCTCAATATTTACTTCAAACAAAACTACAACAACAGTATATATTGAAGTGCACAGAATATTCAAAATCCTGCTAACTTAAGCCCCAACATATCACAGGAACCTACTTAGAGTCCTTAGATTTTCCATTTAACAGCCAACAATAAGTTGCATTAAACACAATCATCCGCACAAGGCAACAATTGAAAGTAGACATAACAATGAAAATGGATCAAACAGTGAATTCAATAAAAGCTATCCAAGAAATCCGTATTCCAATGAACTGTGAAAACAAAAACACAATAACACAGTTAAACAAAAACAAATATCTTAACAGGAGCTCTGTGATAACTGACACTTATATAAGTAAAAATCAGATAAAAAACATCCACCAATCGATTTCAGACTGAAATACCGCTACAGAATAACTATCAATAATTTAGCAAGCATAAATGGAAGTACATCAAATGTTCATGATCCTGCCTAAGCACATCAACCAAGCAGAGATAGCTCCTTTAAGTCCTTATATTTTCATTCCACATCCTACAATAAGCTGTATTACGCTCCATCCTTTAACATCCTCCAATAAGCTGGTAGTAGTAAAAGTACATCAAATGTTCAAAATCCTGCAAAAATCAAGCACCAGCGTATCAAAGAGTTTCTTGTAAGGATCCTATACCAGCGAGCTGCATTATACTCCATCATTTGTACAAGTAAACAATTGAAGAGGAGGCCACAGCCAAAAACAAGAAGCACGCAAGAAATTGAACAGAAGCTAGGCTCAAAATGTTGACAAAATTAAGCAGGAGCAAATCAAACAGATCTACTTATATCTCTTTAGTTTCCCCATTCAAGATCCTAAAGCAAGCTATATTATACACCAAATTTTCACAAAATAACAATTGAAGAAGGAGCCACAGCCAAAACAAAACTTAGATAAGAAATTGAGCAGAATCAATGGTCAAAATCCTGGCAAATCGAGCATCTGACATAACAAACAGTTCTACTTATATCCTCCAGATTCCACATTCAAGATCCTACAGCAAGCTGCATAACAGACCATCATGATCACAAAATATCAACATGAAAGAAGTAGAGTCACAGCCAGAAACAAGGATCAGACAAGCAGAAGCAATGTCCAAAATCTGGGCAAATACTTACATTCCAAATATTTTTATTTGCATCCCTTGTTTAACCCATTCATTCAAGATCCAATAGCTAGCCATCATCACTATAGAACAACAATTTAAAGAAGCAACCACAGCCAAAACAACAATAAGGCAATCAATTGAGAAGAAGTAACGTCCAAATTCATGACAACTTAAGCATCAACCTATCAAATAATAGTTTGACCTGGAAAAAATAATATCAAACAGGTCACTGATATATATCCCTTAGTTTCCCATTCAGGATCAACAGCAAGCTGCATTACACACCACCAGTAGCACAAAACAACAAGTTAT
>JAVDBV010005023.1:0-12388 GCA_032619315.1 Piper longum | reverse complement strand
CCCCCCCCCCCCCCCCACCCCCCACCCCTCCCTTCCTCCGAAACATGTTTGAATGTTGATCAGACCCTTGTTAAGATTTAGTTCATTTGGTGTCTTTTTTCTTTTTTTTTAACCCTTTTTACGGCTAATAATATCCCAGCTTGAATAGTTATTGTAAAATTGTATTCTTTTATGGAACTCAGTAAAGTTTGAGAAACTGTAACTTAACATATGTCATTGGTGGTTCATGTCGTATAAATTATAAAGATCTATGCTTTTACCTTTCTCTAGGGCATGTGTACTTTTTGGAAAACAGCTTGGAACTATAAACCTTTTCTTTTTCCAGGTGTACTCTAATATGAGATCTGCGTTTATCAGTATCACCAAAGCACGTGGCATCCAAGGATTATATGCTGGATTATCACCAACACTGGTTGAGATCATACCTTATGCAGGACTGCAATTTGGCACTTATGACACATTCAAGCGATGGGCTATGGTAATCTTAGGTTTCATCCATTTTCTTTTCACATAGAGAATATTTTCCAGTTATGAGGCTGTAGTTTATGTGAAAGATTGACCCAATTGAAGCAAACCTGCAAATAAGTTTAGTCAGATAATGTGTCTAATTTTTTATCCAATGATGGTCCAAAAGTTTAACACGTATGTAAGTTTTAAAAGAGGTCTGATGACCTTGGTAGTGGAATTTTTGAAGTTAAAGTTTACTGCCTCAATCGAATCAGGGTATTGGTTGCCAAAAGATTAAAAAAATTGTGAATTGCTGATCTCGATGACATCCTGACACTGCATTCTCAAGGGTATTGGGCATAAAAAACTTACCAATTTCTTTTATATAGCTTTTTTTTGTATGGCTTTTATATAGCTTTTGTGCCATTGGTTTAAATGTGAAAATAGATGATTTAACAGGAATATGCCTCAAATAATAAGATGCCCCAATTTTCCACATTGATACTAAGTTTCTTCAAACTCCACCAATACTTCTACATTGCCTGTCCCAACCTCGGATAGAGGAGGGTTGGCATCAGGAAGGACATCAGACCATTAAAAAATTTTGTATTTATAATTGCATGGATTCTTAGTTTAGGATTCATGCCCCTGGCACCTTTTGGGTACCAGTTAGATGGAGAAGAAGAAAAAGAAGAAGAAGAAGAAGAAGAAGATACTAAGTTTCTTCACTCTTTCATTATGCAAATTTCTTGTGGTGCAATTGTATTAATTATTTGTTTTCTTATCATAATAGTGACTATTCTTTATATTTTTCAGGCCTTAAACAGACATAAGACACACCAAAATCATATAGAAACAGATCAAAGCTTAACTAGCTTTCAGCTTTTTGTCTGTGGATTAGCAGCAGGAACGTTTGCTAAGGCTGTGTGTCACCCACTTGATGTCGTAAAAAAGAGGTTTCAGGTAATTCTAGTCAATTCATTATAAGCGTGTCTGTTGAGCTTTGTTTCTATGTGGCTATCTTGTGTAAGGATAGATAATGTATTACTTTAATTCGCATATGACATCACAAAAATCAAGCAGGCATAGGCAATGTTGTTAACTTGTGTAATCATCTTCCTTATTGGGATGGTTATGCTGTTTGTTATTTAATGATCATCTTATCCTTCCTTTGGATAGTTATAGTAAGTTATCCTCTTTATGGTAACATCTTTCTGTATTTCTGAAGTATCTTGTATGTCTTGTGCCATTTTAAAATATATTGTGGGACAGACACCTGAAATGAAAATTTCATTTTCTGCTTTGCAGATTGAAGGTATACGAAGGCATCCCAAGTATGGGGCGAGTTTGGAAAGCGACTCATATAAAAATATGTACGATGCACTTCAACAAATCATAAAAGCAGAGGGCTGGGCAGGGCTTTACAAGGGTATTCTTCCTTCCATAATCAAGGCGGCTCCTGCTGGAGCTGTTACATTTGTGGCTTATGAATTCACATCAGACTGGTTAGAGTCCATCTCAACTTGAAGCTGCCAAATTTCTCACCAAATTGTTCTTTCATTGTATTTCTTTTTTACCATTTCTTCCCGATCCGGGGACTAAAATTTTGATAAAGAAAAACAAAAAGCCATTGTTTTCAAAAGAGTAATATTGGCCTGGTTCAGTTTCCTGCCTTTCCATTGTATTTCTAACATTTGCTTCTTTAGCTAGCATTAGTTTTGTATGCTGCCAGCAATTGCAGCAATTCATGTAAACTATTAGTAAAATAAACATTGCAATGATATGGGTTATGCCTGTGTTGGCCTCCAAGTAATTCAGATGCTGTGCTAATTCCAATGTAATATATACAATCTCTGTGGTTGGTAACTTTTATTTTTCAAACAGCAGCACCCAGATTCAGTGGCTTTTGTTGCAAGTTTAGGTGTTTTCCCCGTTAAATGACTGTATTTGTAGATCCTGCAAGCAAAAAAGCTTATAAGCCTTTGATCCATGATCAAAATTTATCTGAATCATTTTGTTCCAATTCAAAATTTATCAGAATCATTTCGTTCCGCTTCATCCTCATCCTGTTATGGACTATTTCAAAATTTAGTTCTATTGTTTTTATGTCTTTTCTTAATCTTTAATCATTTTCTTTTAGGCTTATGCAGCATCTCTCAATTACTCCTATATTAGTTACTAAATAGAATTAAATTTAATATATTGATAAAAATATGTATATAAATATAATGACTCTATCTAAAGTGTAACGTAATGAGCTTAAAGATCTATAATCTATTAAAAATATGATCTTAGTCCAATAGGTATTATATTTTAGACTAAGTGGACTATCTCATAATCTATTTATCTTATACTTGACCCATTGCTAGTTTTATCCTACGATCTTCTTTAACGCATGACCGACAGTTCAGCCAATATCTAAAGTGTACTGTAATAGGGCTAAATTATTTCTTTAAAAATGGTTAGCTAAACTTAAAAATCTATAGTCTATTATTACTTATAAATAGGATTTTAGCCCGATAGATATTATATGTGTGACTAAATTGAAAATTTTATTACAATAAATCTTTAAATTAGTTTAACTATTTTGAGTAATAACTTAGACCATCATTTTGTACTTGAGCTAGAGTATTATAAAATCATCATAGAATATACAAAATGGATAATCATAAAATATATAAAATGGACATGTGCATTCAAATATTAAAATTTTAATGAGTAAAATCTTTTACTTGGCAATACCTGTTTAATTAAGATTTATCATTATTTTAAACATTAAATTAAAACAAATTTTTATACCCTTATGCTACATTTATATTTAAAAATGTATATTTTTTGTTAAAATCAAATAGCCATTAGTGGCTTTGGTTATTTGTAATATATGATGGATAAAATAGTAAAATGACCAGCCCAAGTGGTTTACTTAATAGTTAATATCATATTGTATATAATAATTTATAACTTACTTATTGGCGCTTGTGAAAAGCACAATTTTTGCTAACGAATTGAAATTTTTTAAGATAAATTTAATTTAAACACCATAAAAGAGCTCGATTTAGCTGGAATCAACTCAAGATAAATTTAATCACAAACAAATTAAACTTCAATGAGGAAAAATAGTAAAAATAAGCATATAATTTATTACAACATATAAGTTGAGCTAATTTAAAATAAACTTATGTTTATATTAATATATAAAACGAAACTGTGTCCTCTAATTATTTAATAATATTATCATTTATTTCTTATTAGTAATAGTAAAAAATTTACTTTTTTATTCTAATTAAGATTTGTTTGAATCTTTTAATATTTTTTATTATAATTATGATTTATTTTCCACGGGTTAACGAATAATTTAATTAAATACAAACTAAACTTTGAAAAATAGGGATGATAAAAATAAAAAATATAAATTCCTACGTTATAACCTCCTATAATTATTAATTCACATAACCCTAACCAACGAAGGAGCTAAAACGTTAGATGCCAGGCCTCTAACTCTAGGGGTATTTTAGTAACTTTGGCCGCATTGAGTCTACCTAATAAAGAGCCACTAAGTTGGTGCATCCCATTCGTGTCACGCCGGTGGTGGTCTTCTCCGCCCCTCGCCGGCGCCGCCACCGCCGCCGCCGCCGCCGTCGACGTCGGCTCACCTCATCACCTTCTCCGGCTGCTCCGGGCCTCATCTCCCCACCGCCACGGTTTTCCTCCCACCTCTTCCCGTCTTCCTTCGCTTCTCCACTTCCTATTCGCCGCAATCGTCGGGGTTATTGAGGGTTTGATCGTTAGGGCACGGCGATGGAGCCGAAATTCGCCGAGGATTCTGGTGTGTCGTTGATGGAGGTGGATGTCGGGGACTCGGCGGAGTTGTTTGGGCGGTTCTTGGAGTCGCAGAGGGAGTTGTTTCGTAGCCAGGTTGATAATCTGCAGCGAATCGTGGTGGAGCAATGCAAGCTCACTGGCGCCAATCCTCTTTCTCAGGAGATGGTATTGTCGTTATTTTTTTTCTTCTCCAAATGTTATTGTTCTGTGCTTTGTTTGTTCTTGATTGTAAGCTTGATTAACTTGGTTAGTAATTTGGACGACGGGTTATGCCTTGCATGAATTAGAGTAGTGGCAATTTTTTGGATGGATTTTGGATAAGAAAGATGCATTCTTTCGTTCAATGCGTGTACCTTATCGGGCTTGTTTAGTGTGAATAATTTAATGCCTGCACAATGTTTTTTATCAGCTTATATTTTGTGGTTTTGATGGTGCCCTCACCTGGTGGTGGTTGGGGTTATGTGCCTTCCATTAAGTTGATCTATGGGACGTACACAAGCACATATTTCCCAACCAATACATTTATCAAATTCAAAAGTGATACGGCTGCAGAAATTCTTTGTGATGATTTATTTTTTATAAGGATATTGAATAGTTACAGGTAAACAATTCGCGTGGGATAAAGTAATTATGAAACTTTGACATCCAAAGAGATATTAAATAAATGGAATTTGGATATGGATGTAATATAATGAAATAGAGCCATTTTTAGGTTCCTATAAAATGAGGCATGGAAGGGGGGGCATCATGAAGAAGTTACTAATTTATAAAGGGAGAAGTTACTGAGTTATGAAGGGAGCTGCAGGTTCATGTTGGTCATGGGTAATTGTCATTTCAAATGAAAAAAATTAAAAAGATCTTTAGATACATTGAGATTTGAGCAAAGGCACCTCCTTTGATCACTTATTTTTCAGGAATATATCTACGCACTTGCCGTTATCATGATTCAAATGGTCTGATTCCTTATAAGTGAAAATTTAGGTTATGGCAATAAAATTAGTTCACTAATTGTGAAACACTATGGTAATGTAGTCAACGGTCGTGACATTCCTTTTGTAGACTTAGGAAAGGTTGACTGGCATTTAACTTTTTTTATATTCATCTATTTTGCATCTATTTTGGTTAAATTGTAACGCTCGAACATAACTTTTACTTTGGCATGGGAAATGCTGATTGTAATATATGATGAAAATCTTTTTTTCCTCAAATGTCACTGATGGATATTTTATGTCCTGTCTGCAGGCTGCTGGTGCTTTGTCTATAAAAATAGGTGAGACATTTGTACCAGTACAAGTGCTTGTTTTTGCAGCATAAGGTTACTATTACGCATTGCAATGGCTAGGATTGTCCTCTACGAAAGCTAGTTTTCAATCTGGAAGCATTTTTTTCTTTCTCAAAGAAGAATCCATTCGAATCAACTTTGCCTGTATGAATTATTTCACAAAATTACTTCACGATATTTTAGCATTTAATACGTGGCTTCCTTGTTAAAATGGAATGAAAATTCAATAGCCATTGTCAGTGCTACAATACCTAATAAGACTTGTTCAAACAAAATAGAAACACTTTTGGATAAAGAAGATACATGTGAACAAGTATGCTTAGTGGCAATTTTACTTAATACATGAATTTTTTTTTTAGGGAAAAGACCAAGGGACTTGATGAATCCTAAAGCTGTGAAATACATGCAGTCTGTTTTTTCCATTAAAGACACTATTAGCAAGAAAGAAACTCGTGAGATAAGTGCCCTTTGTGGTGTCACAGCAACACAGGTTCATGTTTATTTGTTTATTTTCTTTTTTTGTTCATCTATCATGTTTCAGAATCTTTAATTTTTGTCAAATGATTTAAAGTACTCTCACTCTTTTCTTAATAATTAGATGACCAGATGATTGGATTATGCTCTAGGGGGCATGGATTATTGCACTTTTGAGATATTATTTGATATTCTAAACTTTATGTTTTGGAAATGGTAGGCGCACATTTATGGTTTCTGTGAAATTGGATAGCAAATCCCCTTAGTATTATCTTGTGCTTTCCCACAGGTTCGAGATTTTTTCTCTGGACAACGCTCCAGAGTGAGAACAGTTGTCAGATTATCGCGTGAAAAGGCAGACAAATTAAACCCTGTAGAAACATATAATGATGCATTCCCAATTAAGTCTGATTTGGACATGCCAGTATGTTGTCAAAGTATAGTGTGTACAACAGATGTAAAGATTACGCAAGGAGAGGAGAGCCATCATGATATCAAATCTGAGGAAAGGTTGCAGGATGTAAGACCAAAAGAGGGCATGAAAGATGTAAAACCTGAAGCATGCTCTTTACAGGAAGAGAATCTTCCTGATCTTGACCCTTCAGAGAAAAATTTTGTGGAGAATATTTTTTTACTTATGGAAAAGGAAGAAACATTTACCGGTCAGGTGAAATTGCTGGAATGGATTCTTCGTGTCCATAATGCAGCCGTTTCAGTCTGGTACTCATCATTCTTTTTGCTTGGTGGCTTACATATGGTACTGCTCTTGGGAGTAATTTTCAATATCTGTATTGTTCACAGGTTTCTAACTAAAGGTGGTTTAACGACTTTAACAACATGGTTGAATCTGGCTGTTATTGAAGAACAAACATCTGTTTTATTGGTTATTTTAAAGGTGTAAGGTTATCTTCTAATCTTCTCAGGATGCAACCCAATTCTTTTAGCCCTTCTCATTTTGAGCTTGTGAAAATGCAGGTACTGAGTCACTTACCATTGCATAAAGCTTTACCTGTGCAAATGTCTGCTATACTGCAGACAGTTAACAAATTAAGATTCTATAGAACATCAGGTGGGTTTCTGGTCATTTGCATTATATTGATTTGTTTTACATGGTTTATTTATGTTTAGCTATGATGAAGTTCTCTCCTCTGAAGTCAGAATGAGACTATATAGTTTGAAAATATACTTAATTCTTTGGATACTTAACTGAATTTTGGAAGAGGTGGAATAAATTTGTTGATATTTATTGATTAGAAAACTCTGATCTAGATCTAGAAATAGTGAAAGTGATTGCTGTGATTTCTTTGTTAATTTTTCATTTCTCTGTTATGATGCCATCTTTTTCTTATTCCCATTGATATCTTCACTAAATTTTTATCTAGAACTGTTAGTTTACTGGTTGGCTTTGAAACTTCAACCAGTTTATACGGTTATAAGTGGATCTTGCTTTTTAGTGATCTTTATGTGGTGCTTTGGCAGTTGT
Source organism: Piper longum (assembly GCA_032619315.1). Lineage (NCBI taxonomy): Eukaryota > Viridiplantae > Streptophyta > Magnoliopsida > Piperales > Piperaceae > Piper > Piper longum. The sequence goes on along the minus strand of JAVDBV010005023.1, from coordinate 4,880 downwards.
ACATTTTATCTAGTTTTAAACAGCCTTCGTTAATTTTAAGACTATAAAGCCTTTGAAGTACGTAGCCACAGAATTGTTGAGGGAAACAGCAGAGAACTACAGATTCTTGAGATGGAATCTTGGTTTTTAATTAGCTGTAGCGATTAAACTTTTTCTATGTCATTGGCTTCTTTGATAAGAACTATCTGACAAAATTATAAAGTATATGAGCAATATCTACATTTAATTGATTACCATATTAATTATATCCTTCTTCTTCTTCGACCTGATGCCCAAAGGGTGTTGGGGGCATGGATCCTAAATTAGGATTTATGCAATTACAAATTTTAATTTTATCCTCCCTAGCAAAATTTCTATAGTTATCAGTAGTATGCTTGCGTTTAACTAGCTACTCTGATGTTTATTTTATGTCAGCATTTTATAGTATTTTGAATCTTATGCATCTGTTTTGAAGATCAGACATCTCTAACAGGGCAAAAGCTCTTTTGTCAAAATGGAGCAAGCTGTTTGTGAGGAGTCAGGTTTTAAAGAAACCATTTGCTTCAAAACCTATCCCTGGCACCATGAAAGAGATGCTTCATAGACAAAGGCATAATTTTATGTTCTAAAAGTCGAATATGTTCTTTCTTGTCCATCTTACTAATAGTCGTCTTTAACTTTTGCAGGATCAACCAAATTTTGGGTGATGAGGCGTACATTTCTAAAATAGAAATGCCTGTAAGAATTTAATGGTATATTGAGGTTGGATTAATTTCTTTTGTGCCTGTCTTTTTTTAAAGCTAGATTTTCTCCTTCTTTTTGTTCTTCCAGGATGATGCCCTTGCTCTCACTTATGATGCATTGGAAAGTTCTAGGTAGTTCTGAGAAATGAGAAAATAGCTGAAAGTAGCCATATTATTTACTATCTATCAGTGTCTAGATTTTACATCACACATTTCTTGATTTTCAGGACATCGGATACGACAGGATCGTTGAAAATGCTTCCTGGTCCGTCTGCCGATTCAAATAAGAAGTTATTGCAAAGTGTTCCACGTTCTTGTATCCTTAATTGTAAGGTGGATGATTTTTTTTGTTAATCATCTGTTCTTAATTTTCTTTATCATGTTCTGTTATCAAGCTATTTTCTGTTCATTTTTAAGCATTAGTTCTTCTAAATTCTGCTGTTTGTAATTTTCTTTATCACGTTTTGTTGTCATGCTGTTTTCCGTTCATTTGCATTAGTTCCGCTAAATCTCTGTATTTCGTTTGGTTTTTGGTTTATATAATACTGACAAGTACATTATTTGCCATTAAAGCACTATACACTATTTGGTTGTTTATAATTATATTTATGTGTGCATTCAGTTATTCTTTGCTTATTAGTATTTTATATTTGAACCTTTTATTGAGATGGCTAGCTGGGTGTATTTTGACGATGACAATTAAAATGTAAAACTTGTTGAGCAATATTTTTATGCAATACATCTCTTTATTACTATAGAACTTGAACTAGGAAGGTGAAAACTGTCATGTACTTTTATGGTCTTTATGTGGCTGAGATTTATGCATGTGGTTTCCTCATCAACTGCAATTTGGCATAGTGAAAAAATGCTTGTCAATAAGACAATGGTTTGAAGATTTTTTAGGTGAAAAATATATCAGTTATCACTGATATTTTGAAAAGAGATGTTTTTAGGGGTGCATGGTATAGTGTTGACATCCTTGGAATTCCACTTATCCTTACCGAGGCATGTTCTTATTGGTGAATGGCTTTGCTCTTTTGTTTTTGATAAATTATTTGGTCTTACGCTCTTTTTATAGCTGAAGGTGCATTTCCTCAATAAAGTTCAGATACTAAAGAGCGCAGAAAACTTTTGTTGGTGGAAAATCCTGATTTTAGGACTGCTGGTAGGAATTCACCGCCTACAAGATCAGCACAGGCTAATAAAAGTCGACCATTGTCTGCAGATGACATTCAAAAGGCGAAGATGCGCGCCATTTATATGAAGACTAAGTACGGAAAATTAGATACTTCAGAAGAAAGCATAGAAAATAAAAGTGAAACTAATAAAAAGAGTGCTACCGTCACTGATGACGAGAGATTCCCATCTTGTTCTGATGCTGAAAGAAGGTTACCTGAAGATTCCATTGAACTTGGAAAAAAGAGCAATGTAAAATTTTTGTCTTCCATCTCAAATGGAGCTTCAATTAAACCTGAGAAACGTATGGATTTAGAAGCAAAGCGATTGCCTCAAAAATCTCATTTAGTATCCTCGTTATCTCCCAGCAAACTCACAAGTGAAGAAAACATGTTGAAGGAAGACAGCTTTGTGAGTTCCTCTTCTGCATTGCAAGTAAAGGAAAATGTAGCTTTACAAGAACGCTTAGAGCTGAATGTGAAACCTGAAAGTTCTGATTCAAGGACGATGGCAACTCATAAAGAATCTGATTTAATCTTCAAACCAGTTGTCCAGTGGTCTGAATTAGAGAAGTTAAAAAGGAGTAAAATTCCATGGTGTGCTCCACCAGGTACTCTGTTTGCTATGTCATCATCATACTATTGCATATGGTGCATTCAAAGGCTATGATCATGAAATTGTCAGTAATCTTCTTGTTTGTTTCAACATTGTTCTTTTTTTAAATATTTGTAGACATTGTTTATGTAGAGTTTCCTTGCTAAAATTTTCTTTTTTTGACACACATCTTTTCCTCTTTTACTCATAAAACAATGGTTGACTTCATGTTGGCTGCCAATATAAATCTTACGGATTACATGTTTTAATTGATTAGAGATCTTGTATCGTGGGTTTACCACTTGTTGGTTTGCGTTTTTCCTTATTTCTCTTCATGCATAAAATCTGCTGATAGATCTTTTTTTGCGTGGGATAATTGGCAGCAGTTTGTTTATTGGCAACACACCAAATCTAGTGTCTTACTATGGCTATATGTAGACCTTATTCTTTGGTTGCATCATCCAGGACAAAAATTTTACATGAGAATATTTATGAATGTTTCATTTAGTACATTGTTGGTCAGTAATGTATTTTGTATGGTTTTCGTCCTAACTTGTGCTTTTTGACTCTTTAACTCATTTACTGCATTATTAAGTTTTATATTAGTCGCTTCTCTCTCAATATGGAATATCTTGTACTTAAATGATCTCAAGTAAAAACAATTAAACTTCAGTATCATTGACAAGCATAATTTTGGGACCTTCAGAGAATGGGATCAAACTCTTCATGCGTGCTGGTTTTATTACGGACATTGGTTTTTTTATAAGTGAAGTTTTAAAGGACCATTGAATTGTTGTTCTGTGGTAATACCTGAACGGAGTTGGTGACATTGAACATTATTGGCGACTTTTCATATGCAATTTGCTGGATGATTTCCATCTCTTAATACTATTCCCTCCGGGCATGCCACAAGTATAAGGTCATCTACCTTTACAGGAGGCAAATATTTGGAAACCAGGCTTGTTATGGAGAGGGCCGGCAGATAAGAGTGGTTGTGTATTTTGTACTTGGAAAAAAGCTGGAATTTAGATCTGAGATGGCTTTTATGAAATTTATTTCATATGCCTTGATTTCCCATTTGGTGATAATTGTCAGTGTACACGCTTACACAAATTCGAGATGTAATGTAATTGTATCCTAGGGAAATTTAGAATCACTAGCCAATGAGATCATGGAGACAATTGCAAAAACAATTAATTCTAGACATGATGCTTTCAGAGATTAGATGTCAATGAAGCCTTTGTATGTGAGTTTTCTTAAACTAGAGGATGGCTCTGGATGGGAGAACATTCAACTGTATGGGTGGTTTTTTTTTTTTTTTCAATAGATAATACGTGATAAGAAATTTTTATTTCTTGTTGATATAACATTGAGAAGTTGAGGAGCCGACAAAACTGTATATGCTTCTTCACTTCATGAGAAGTTCTACCACTTCAAGATCATGTTATTCTACCATCATGCACATGAAAATGGAAGATCTGTAAGCTGCCAGTGATTCACTAAGATATGTTTTTGTCTACATGCAGTTGTAAGGATCAGAAGCTCCTGGTGTTTGGGTTCTGGTGAAGATAGCAAGGAAGTTGAAGTACAGACAAAGAGAATTCGCAGAGAAAAAGAAACTGCATATTACAGTACGGCAGAAATACCATCTGATCCAAAGGAACCCTGGGATATTGAGATGGACTTTGATGACAGCTTGACACCCGTAATCCCAACAGAACAGCCACCCGAAGTTGACACCTCGGAGGCATCTTCTTGTAGTACCAGCTGTGTACCGTCTTTAAATTTATCAGCTACTGTTAAAAGCAGTCTTCCAGAACCAGACCTGGAGTTACTTGCAGTCCTGCTGAAAAATCCAGATTTGGTTTTTGCATTAACATCTGGTCAAGCAAGCAGTATTCCAAATCCACAAATGCTTCAAGTGCTTGATATGTTGAAAGCCAGTGGTATGGGGATGTCAGGACTTCTTAGTAAAATGAAGGGCCCTGCTGGAGAAGTGGTGAAACTGCCAGTGTCACATACTGCTGTTTCCTTACCCTCTCCAACACCTGCATCTCTTCCGTCACCCACCCCTCCATCTGATCCCACCATGGTAGGTATAATGAATGGTATTTGCTTGAAGAGTGTGTACATTGAGATGTAACGCTTATCCTCCTGTTTGTGCAGCGCTGGAAGATGGATCCTCCATCAGCACCGGAAGTTATGGAGAGCACTGTAGTGTCGTCACTTCCATCTGTGCCGTCAAGGTCGCTGTTCAACCAGACTTCAAATGGCAGAACAAGTGATATCCCTCCTGGTGCCGAGAGACTAGCAGGCTCATCCGCAGACCTTTTTTCACAAGCACGTGCTAGCACACGATGGCCTAACCTGGGGCCTCCTAGTTCGCCA
>JAVDBV010005022.1:0-13321 GCA_032619315.1 Piper longum | reverse complement strand
GTCGAGGAGGGGGCACGGGGCGCGGGCGGGGGGGCGGCTGCCGGGGGTCACGGCGGCGCGGGCGCTCACGGCGTGCTCACGGCGGCGGGGTCGCGTGGCGGAGCGGCGGCGGTGAGGAGGGGTAGGGTTTTTTGGTTAGGGTACATCTGGACCGTCCTTATGATCGGACGGTCCAGATCGGGAGCGATCCCCGGAAATTTTCCTGGGATCGATCCCAGGCTACCCCTCCTCTATATATATATATATATATATATATATATATATATATATATATATATGTAGTTTTATCTTTTATGTACCTTGTTCTTAAAAATATGAAATTTTTGTGGTATTTTTTTCATAGAATGAAAAATAATGAGATTTTGTTATGATTGGTATGAAAGTTATAAAAATATTACGTCTGATATAAATTTGAAAATTTGGCTATTTATGAAAGAATAATTTGGCATCCCGATATCTTTGATATTTTCCCTAAGTGTTTTTTTTAAACTATTATCAAAACTATCAACCGAGTTACCAACATCTAGAATTTACGGGCTATACATGGCTGCTTAGGTGGTGTCTACCTAATGGTAAATAGAGAGATTACTGGTTTGGAGCATGAGATGAACCTTATAAACCCTACAATCTCAGAGACCAAATCTAGCAACACTAACACTAGAAGATGGAACTTCACAACAAATGTAGAGGCAAGTCTCTAACAAGAAGTGCAAAGCACTGCGCATGAGGCCATAATCCGCAACTTGGCAACTAGGGAGACCATCTGATCAATCAAGAAGTTTGTTCTTCATCAACAGAGATAACAAGGGTGATTTTCAGATCCACAAATTCAGTGATGGCATTGAAAAAATTCAACAACCGGAGGCTTCTAATGAGCTACAACACAGGAAGAACAATTTTTGAAGAACATCTCAAGTTGGCAATCTTGTTCCTTATAATCAAGACCATCAAAATCATGAGATGAGCAGGAGATTCCTCCCAGTAGTGTTGCACCAGTTTTTCTGTTAATTTCATTACTTCGGAAGATAGTTCAAGCCAAAAATGGAAACCAAACAAGTTATCAGAGAGTAAAATGATGTTTTAACCTGCATTTTCATGGCATTGATAAGAACAAGAGCATTAGTGATGGAGAAGCAAGGAGCAGTTTCAAGTTCCAACCAATTTAATTCTTTGATCTCAAGGAGTTTCAGAAGTGAGGGAGTAATATTCAATCAGAAGGCAGGTCCGAATTCTAGAATACATGCTCAAACACAAGACCCATATGGTATTTTTGATGTTGAGGACTCCATTATGAGAGACATAGGACCTCACAAGAATTATGCGATATTCACGTCCAACTCTTTGGATGCCAAAAGCTTTTCTAGTTGCTTTCTATTGCTAAAAAAGTTGAGGTACATGTTGAAGTGTGGGGCATGAGCCTCCTTACCCGGAATGAGTAATCCAACTTGAATGCTTGTCTTTCCTATTGGGGTTGTCCCATATCGGTTGTAAATAATATTGGTGAATTGTATATAGACTAATGAAAAAATCTTATTTTTTAAGTTAACTTTTGGATTAAAAGAGACCCGTGACACCTATTACAAGTTTTCTTTTGAGAGCCCAGAGCGTAGTTGGGGGCCTGAAGGGCCTAACAACAGTGATTTTGGGAGATTTGGTCTTATCAGAGCGAGTTTATGATTTTACCTGATGTGTGAAGGGGAATTGTTGGGTTTGGTCGTATATGACATTAGTAAGTTGTATATAAGTTAATGAAGTGTCGTGTAATAAAAAGTGTGAGATTGTCAAACGATGATTATTTTGGAATTGCCCGATGTGTGAACGGGAGTTATTGGTTTATCCTACATCAGTCGTAGATGATATTAATGAATTATATATATGCTAATAATAAATCCTTATTCCTTTATCCATATTGACTAATCACTTTGGGAAGGTTTTGTCTTTCCATATGTATATTGATCTTTACTCTAGATTCTCTTTGATATGGAATATATGATCTAATACTCCCTCACACAAGTAGCACCCCACTTATTCGTGGACTGATCTGCAACGCTCTTTTTTTTAAGGGGTTTTATACGGGGTTGGCCACTTGTGAAGAATTTTTTTCTTTTTTTATATCTTTTTTTGGTATGCAAGATTTTTTCAGATATTGTTTTACTCAATGTGATAAGTGGGTGGGGCCCGGCTCTTATACCATGTTGGATTATATATCCCCGTCAAAATTCACGAGTAAGGATCAATACATATGGTGAAAGAAGGCCTGGGCCCCACACATCATGGGTACACATGCATCTGTTCATGGCAGTTTAAATTTGACAACGTTTTAAAATTCCAATTTGAATGTCAAAATCATAGTGAACATGTTATGTAAATAGATTATTGAACATCACAAGAAAAATTTTGATTGTTTGCTAGCTTGTTCATATGTCGATGGGTTGATGATTTGGAACTGCTGGTCCTTCATAAACCATCTAAGTTTAGTTGACTTAAAGTTACTCACTCATCAACAGAAAGTGGCCTTTTCGATTAATATATGTATAATGCTTGTTTGTTGCATGTATGTTTACCTTAATAATCAGCTTCAATTGCCTGTTGACAAGTTTATTGCTATGTATGATATAAAATTTAGTTGCAGTTATTTTTCTAAATGGATTCTCTACTGCTTGGAATTACTGGGTAAATTACTTGCACCATGGGCATCCAACAACACCAGAGAAGATGCAGTCAGTAATGGAGAGGATACATACTGACCAATTTCCCCGTGATCTGTGTTCTAATAGTTTTCTTAAATATTAAATATTGATATTCCATGATCTTAATTTCTTATAGTAAATACCAATGCTCAACATGTACAGGAGGCAGCTAAATCGCTTTTTTTAATATATTTTTTCATGAAAATTAATATCTTTAAAACCTATTTTACTCTGATAATTTCTTGTATCACAATAAATTATTTTTTATTCTATTCATGAATTACACTAAGCTACAGTTTGTCATTCATTCACCAATCACCCGTGATTCGATGGTTATGATGACATGACATAGTTTAGTAAATGCAGCATTTACTATAAAAAAACAGGCAGTGCTCAACATTGGAGGGAAGAAACAAAATGGGCATTGAACAGTTTATTCCAAGGCAACCACCTTCCAAGCTATTTGAGGTGATTATAACCCAAAGGAAAATATTAGCTGTAGAGTCATACATTTAATATTGGCTTTAAGACACTAAAAATTCAAATATGTCATCAAGGGTATTTAATGGATGCTGATTTGCCAACAAATGATTTGGTCTTGCAGCCATATTAGCTATAAGACCTTCTGCTGATTACCAATCTAATCAATTAGGTGCTCATCCACACTCTTGAACATAATAAAAATAATAATTCATAGAAAATGACAATGCAAACATAATAAAACAAGTGTCACAATCTTCTAACTACCAAATTAATTCTATTTTTTGTCAAATTCATTTATTTCTGATCTACCACTTAATTGATCATTAAATAGTTTTTCTCAATTATAATGTGAACGAACTTAATGAATACTAATCTTATTTGCAAGGTGAGAGGGACAACAATGAAGGCATGATCAAGTGTGCATGTATGGCCTTCATTGCCCAGAACTCATGTCATATTTGCACTCTCACGAGAAACTCGGTCTTCGGCTGGTGTGAATAAATAGGGACCATAATTCTTCCCGATACTCAAGAGTTTAATATTTATTCATTTATATGGAGAAGTTATTATAGAATTTAGATTAAGTTCTTGACTTTTTACTTATAATAAAAGAAGTTATTATAGAATTAACATTAAGTTCTTGACTTTTAACTTATGTATTCAATTATTATAACAAAATTATTTTTGTCGTTATTCAACACTTGATATAAAATGCACGTAAATAGGTTTTAGAAATAAAAGTAATTTAAGAGATTTCGTAATCCACTCACTTTAAGAAATTCTGTCTTCAAATTTTTTTTATTAAGCCCATGGGCCTTACCTAAGTCCAATTTAGTTCATTCAAACATCTATTATGCTCGACGAGTGGATGGAGTTGAAACAAAGTTCATGTATTGCAAATATATATGTCACATTTAGTACAGTCATTACTTGGATTTTCCTGTAAATCTAGTAATGTTTTATGACAAAAAGAAAAACATGATGAAGTTCGGGGCTTCGAGCAATCAAGGTAGATGAGTCCTTCAAATTTTTCGAAATAACAAGTCCGGCTAAAATCAGTAATGAATATTTCAAATAAGAACAAGAATTTCAGTTTGAATTTCAATTCATTCATTTGTGTTTCAATGCATATGCAGGTGAGAATATACACAGGTGATGGGATTACAAGTGAGCTTGAGAGAGCTAAATTGAAGTATCTGCAAGCATCAATGATGTTGACAACATCAAAGAAGGTAGTTCTTCCTAGACTATTAATCTCTACTGCAAATGGAATAGCAAGGAACTTGGAGTCCATGGTGGAATGGGTTTGTGATCAATTGCCAACATTAAGTTCATTGTGAAAATGCATCATGGAAAGCTTTAGTGGACACGGTAAAGAGAAGATCGTAAAGGAAGTCAACTTGGAAATTATGAAGAGTGGCTTTCAATATTAATTGGCCGTGTAATCTTCATAGTTAATCTATTATGCATGTACTACAAGTCAATCACATGAAGAGCTTTGCTCTCCATAGCTGAAAATTTTCTTTTATAAGGATTGAGTGTGTAATCGACGTTCATTTCGTGAAATGTACCATATCTTATTTTATGTTACAAATGATCATCTGTTAAAATGAATATTCCAACATTTGAACTAATCTAGATAAATTAATTGAATTAATATTCATTGAAATGCACATGTTTTACGTTGCAAATTTGGGTTGGAATATCTTGCCCACGCCTGAGTTTGACTGAGTTGGCGAAGCAGTAAAAGAATAGTTCAGAGTACTCAAAAGTACTGATAATTTTGTTACCAATCAAGGAATTTAGATAACGGTTTTTGCGGCATTAATTTACACTTAGTATTGATCTGAGAACTCAGTATTGATCTGAGATTAAAAATAGAAGAATCGGACAATCAAAATTTTAAAAAAATTTGGAAAAATATAATTAAAATATCTCTTGCAGTGGCCATCAGTTTTAATCTCGTTAGTTTGAATTTTTTTTAAATAATAAAAATATATTTCTTCTGGCTAACCTTAAGTTCTAACTTCTTACTAAGAAAAAGTTTATCTAATTGACTTTAAAAAATGAAATAAAATAATAACATAATTAAAATTCATATTTCATTCAAATCTGATATATGTTTAAAGTCTATCATAGACTATACGTAAGATTAAATTATAACAATTTATCTCATTATTCAATGAGAATTTATGTATAAAATAAAAATTTATTCTATATAGATTGCACACGGTATAACATCTTGCTTCATTTTTTTTATTAATAAAAAGAGAACTAAATATTGACACGAGATTAAGCGTATGAAAATGAGCCAATCAAAATATAAGAAAAATCTTAAATATAAAAAAAATACCTAGGTCATAGATTCGAATCTTATTAATCTTAATTTTTTTAAAAATAAAAATATAAAGTATCTTTTATAGTAAAAGATCATGGGTTCGAACCCAGCTAACTGCAACTTCAAAGGTCCTCCTAAAAAGAGTTTATCTAATTCTCTTCAAAAAAATATAATAAAATAATTAAATGTTATAATTAATTTTTTAGTCAAATAGAATATATCTTTAAAGTCAATCACATATATTAAATTATTACAATCTACTTCATTATTGAACAAGGTTTTATCTATAAAATTAAAATATATCTGATATAGGACGCACATGGTACGTCATCTTGCCTAGTATTAAAAAAATGGGAGCTCAATACTAGCCTTTGATTAAAAGTAAAAAATATACCAATCAAAATACAACTAAAATAAAAAAAATAATAATTAATTAATTTTTATAATTTATCTTAATATTTAATTAGGATTTATCTTTAAATTCAATCAAAATTCTCTATGTCTAAGATATTGTATTATTATATTCTATGTAATCATTCAATGAAAACTTATCCATAATATTAAAATCTATCTATAGTATAAGTCGCATAAGATGCAACATCTTGGTTCGTATTAGTAAAAGGGGAAATCAATGTTAGCCTTTGATTAAAAGTAAGATATTTAACAAATCAAAATAGAACAAAAATAAATAAAAAATAAATAAAATTATTATAATCTATCTTATCATTAAATTAAGACCTACCTTTTGAGTCAAAATTAATCAAATTTATAAAAAAATATTAAATTATTATAATATATCTCATTATTTAACAAAAAATTATCTATAAAATTAGTTTTTAATATAAGTCGCGCATGGGGCAACATATTACCTAGTTATCATAATTACCCATCATCTACGCTGATCCATATATATCTAATAATACATCTTTTTTTTTAACTATTATTCTTTTCAGATTATGTTGGTCACTAATTACTCTTTATGATTAGGACTGTCTTAACGAGAAACCAACCATCTTGCTTAGTCTGATACTTGGCTGTTATACCTAAACTTCAAATATATTATGGCAATTGAGACATTTGTCACCTGATGGTCTGATATGGTTATTCGGTATTAGACGTACAGGCACATTAATATAAAAATATTTCCGGTTCTTGAATAATAGCAGAGAAATTAATTTTAATGAACTGTGATGGAAAAAATATTCAAGCATCAACCTTCCACCTGCATAGAATGTAGAGATTAAAAGATATGTGACTCCTGGACGAGTAGTTGGGTCTTTTGGATTGGTAGAAAATTTAATAATTGAATGAAATTAAAATTTTGGCTACCCCAACCAATGCTTCATTAAAAAAGAATTGGTAGTTTCATTTTGGATAAAATGAGAGTTATAAGAAAACTCTATTATTTGTAATTATATGAATCCTAGTTAGGGATACCCTTATCCCGATGTTGTTTCAATATCATGTAGATGAAAAAGAATTTTATCTATTTATATAGCTTTTCATTGTAGAGAAGAAAAAAAATCCCTTTGTTGCAAGTAAACAATTTTAAGATTCATTGAAGAGTTTTCGGAACTTGCATCATTGAATTATATGGACAGCGAAAATTTCATTTATAAATCCTTTGGTTTGTCTGAGGTTCATAGACACATGTTTTACTCACTAAAAGGCATTTGGGCCATGAGATTACATAGACAATTTTAATAGCTTGAGCTTTAGGGATAAATGGTCAACTATCTAAAATTTAGATGATATCGATGTTCAAGTAAATATTAATGGTTTCATTTTTTAATAACACAAGTTTTTGAAATAAGTGGCATTCCATCTAAATTTGCTCTAAGTTCAACATGATTAAGCTCTCTTTTGGTATTCATGACAAATTACCACTATACTTGAGATGTTCTTAGTTTAATATATCTCAAATGTTGATAAATTATTGTTGCTTAACAAATTTTCTTACATACCTAGCTTGCTTTGGCCCCCATGCCTGTACAACACATTGATAATCCATTATCTTACATAATTCATATTTCAATTTTTATATACATTGTTTGCTGCTGTTGTTTTACTTTGCCTAAAGTATAAAAACACTACATTTGTTTCCTAGATCTGAGCTGATAATTAATTTCCCCGCTTCTTTATCAGGTGAGCGCAAAGCTAAATAGGTGACTGCTAGGGATGGGTTTAGTTATATCCGCAAATCCAATCCATATAAGACAGGTTTATATATGATCTGAAATATTTCCGATCGGATACGGATTCTCGGTCGATTTATATATATTATATGTCCAAAAATATTTGAATCAATAGGGGTTTGGAGTGATATATATAATATTTTGGAAAAATGTTTTTAGAATACTAAAAATAATAAATTTATATTGTTTTATCTCATATTTTATTCCAACATTTATATTATTTACATTTTTTATCGGATCAGATGCATTCTACAGCAGCTACTAAATTTGATTCAGATTTGGATTTGAATCGATACAAATATATATCAATATCCCATCCAGCCAACCCCATTACTAGTGACTGCCGATGACATTCTCTCAACTCAGTCCCCATACCTAAAACTGCCGGCAATTAAAGAGGTCAAAACCTCTTGTGCTCCATCGGCCAAAGCATCCATTCAAACAAACCTGACCGTAGCTTCAACAAAGGGAGTAGCGCGGCCAACACTCTTGTGCCACCTCTTCTTCTCTTTCATTTATAAATAATGGCTAGCTACTCACCGTTGTCACTACCACCATCACTCCTACTCTTCTCCATCTGCAATGGCAGCTTCTAAGCTCCTGGTAATGGATTTCTTCCTCCTCATTCAGCTAGTTTATCTGTTACTCCACGTTGATGCTGCTGCAAGTGAGGTGCCGGCTATCATAGTGTTCGATGACTCTGCTCTCGACGCCGGAAACTACAACCACATATCCACCATTGCCCAAAGCAACTTTGAGCCTTATGGCAAGGATTTTCGGGGAAGGCGGCTGGAATGATTTTCGTCACCAGCATCGAAGAGGGCTTCTTTTCCCTTGCTCTGCTTCCCACTCTGCTTCAATGGCTCCATGGTGAAGACGAACTAGAATGGAAATCGGGCACCTTCGATCGATCGCAAACAAGGGAGCAGGAAGATGTCCTGCTGCCTTTTCGAATCCCAACAAAAACAACGAAAGCAAAATGCAATTTTTATTCACAATCAAATGATATGTTCACAACTAGCCCATGCTCTGTTTTTATCCCCTCCTTCACCCCGAACCCATGCTTTATTTTATCACACCAGCACATCTCATTCAAACATAGATAATTACAATAATGCCCTCTCTCCCTTTTCTTCTCACTATATTCATACCAGATATCCTTCCAATTGAAAAAAAAACCTTGTCTTCAAGGTTACTCAAAGATTAACGGTTTACAAGGAACACTCTTCCAATCGACCAACAGATGGTAAAGAAGTTTGCACATGAACATCAGTTGCCACCAAAGCTTTTAATTGAGAGACATGGAAGACACTGTGAAGTAGGGAATCAACAGGAAGTTGCAGCTTATAAGCGAGCTGGCCAATGCGTTGGATGATAAGAAATGTGCCATAAAACTTTGCAGCCAGTTTGTTGGATTTCTTAATTCGCAATGAATGTTGTCGGTAAGGTTGTAGCTTCAAATAAACTTGCTGACCTACCTGAAACTCAATATCCCTTCGTCGTAAGTTATGATGATGTTTTGTTCTCATCTATGAAGTTGCCAAATTTTTTCTTAATTCTCGGAGTAATTGATCCCTATGACGAAGAAGTCCATCTACTTCACCTGTTTTTGCTATGCCCGGAATATAAAAAAGCAATGTGGGAGGAGGCATGTTGTACACTGCCTTGAAGGGGCTCATGCAAATTGCTGATTAGAAACTGGTGTTGTAACAAAATTCAGTCCAAGGCAACCATTTGGCCCAAGTGTGTAGTCTATCCGCTGAAAAATATCTCAAGTATTGCTTGAGAACTTTGTTGATCACTTTTGTTTGAGGATGGTAGGCAGAGCTATAATTAAATTCCACCCCTTGTAATTTGAACAGCTCATTCCAAAAAGAACTTGTGAAAATTGGGTCTCTATCACAAACTATGGCAGTTGGTATTCCATGGAGCTTGAAAATTTCCTCAAGAACACTAGAGCAATTTTCTGAGCTGTGAATGGATGAGCAATAGAGATATAATAGTTGTATTTTGAAAGTCTGTCGCGGGGACGTGAGTGGTGCGGGGATGCGATTGAGCCGAAAGTGGAGTTCCGGTATTTGGAGCGAGATCGCTGAGAAGTGCCCGAGCGAGTACAGGTATTTGGAGTAGTCATTGCGCCAAATGCTGGGAGAGGTTGAGTCATGGCCGGGAGTGGGCTGTGGTCAAACTAGGAGGGTTCGACCATGCAGCCAACGTACAACCAAGGAAATTATGTGATCTTGTTGCCAATAAGGCTTGTTGCCGATAAGGCTCATTGCTGATAAGGATTGTAGCCGATATGCTTGGCTGCAACTAAATGTTGAGGAGTTAAACATCATCCGATGGAGAGGACCTGGACGGGATAAGGCCTAGGTTGTGGATGACGATAAGAAGATCTTAGACGATCTTTGGAGATAAAGATTGCGGGGAAGATCTGGGTTTATCTAGAGTTGGAGATAACACGTGAGTTGGAAGGCTATATAAGGCGTGTACTTATATTGTGAAGGAACGATCGGTGGAGAGTACATCGAGAGAGCGAGAGAGAGAGAGAGCTGTGTTAAGTTATGGTGGATAGGAACTTGTTGAGATCTACAAGGCGATGTGAAGTTCTGCAGCCAGTCCCGCGAGGAGGACTGATCTTCACACTGTGACTGCCGAGGTAGTCAGGTTGATCCAAGGGGGGACGATTTGAGGATTGAGTGTGAGGACTGATTGAGAGTGCTCTCACGGTCTCTCGAGTGAGTTTGGGAGGCAAGGTCGTGGGGTTTGCATGCCCACAACTTGCAAGTAGTCTGGTGAGGGATTGCTTGTAATTCCTTTGTTGGTGAGTAAATAAAGGTTGGGAAAGGGTTCCCATAATTGTACTGTGTCGTGTCGGGATTTGGTACCGTGACGGGTTTGGTTGGATTCTGGAAACTCGTTGTGTCAGGACTGCATACCAGTACTTGGGGCACTAGATGACAGTTACTTGGTTAGCGGTATTTCACTATCGTGTGCAAGATTGTGGTGGTGATCGGTAGCCAGTACCAGGTGCTGCTATTTGGAGTAGTCAATAGGGTAGCTGTGCCGGATGTGTTGGTGAGTGCGGATAAATCGCTTATGTATTGCAATTTAGGTGTGTAGCTGCGTGACTTGTCGAAGGCTGAGTGTTCCTAGGGAGGGGAATACGCCACACAGACGCTGAAAGGTGGATGAAAAATTGTGCCTTAAGTCAGCCCCGTGACACCTTCCATCCATCAAAAAAGACTTGTTTCCCTCTAGCACAGCAATCAATGAAAACAACAGTGTCCAAATTTTTGACTTGTGGCTAGTTAATGAATAGATATTGAATTTTAGTATTGTGCTGATGCTACTCTTCTTCCAAGGAGATGATTGTATTATAGTTATGTGTTTATGGGAAGTGGGGTGATCTCTGTTACTTGGTATTACCAGGACTAAAACACAAGTTGATGCCTCCTTGGCAGAAAGAATGTTTCATTCTTGTCCTCATTGTTTGGGACTTCTACCAAAAAAGTGGATTATGTCTGTTTCTCAATGGCCATCAATAACAGTAATGCATTGAAGGGATCCTGTGGACCTTTTGCAACAGAAATGCTCTTTTGATTAATGTTTCACCAGATGAACGAACCAGCAGAACAAGAAGTAGGAAATTTTCTATAATTTGAGATAAATTGATCTGTTTTAGTACGGTTTTTAATTAATTAGGATTTTTTTAATTATTATCATTTAATTTTCTTCCTTTTCTCAGAAAAAGGTCATTTATAAATGGTTTACTTATTGAGGACATCTCTTGAGTCTATAAATTCTTTATCATAAACAAGAGTGAGAATTTAGACTTTGATGAATTGAATAAAATTTTAAGTTGTTCGCTAGAACTTTTGATGTGAGTCTACAATAAGCCAGCGAGGAATCGGTCATTCGTCGCCAGTGGGGAGTCACTTATTCCCCCTATTGTTCTTCCCATAAGCCTGCCACAGTCATCTATTCTTCTCCATTAACACCTTTTTTTCTCAATTCTTAGCGTCATTTTTCTCCCTCTTTCTATGCCCATCACCCTATTCTTATAACTACTAGTTCGCCTTTCCCTTTCTATCTCGCTTTACCATGCATCCCTTACGAGAGAAGAATCTCTAGTATAATTTCTTTTTGTTAGGCATTGCTTATTATTTAGGGAACAATGAGGCTTGGTGTACTAAGGACATCGAGCCATCAAAACTCAATAATTGCGTGGACCCGAATTCGGGCTGCATGTCCGTGACATTTTTCTGGTATTAGGAGGAATAATAATAATAATAATAATAATAATAATAATAATAATAATTGACTTCTAAATATTTTGTTGTTTGTACTTAAATTCATGAGAGCTATATGTTCTTTGTTTCTTTTTTTTTGTCCACTTTATCACGAAATCAGATGAGGAATGTAACATCCTGTCCCAATTAATATAAATTATTGGCCTTAATTATTTCTTCAAAAATAATTAATTAAATTAAAAAATATAATTATCAATTCACTAATATAATGGATACTACCCTGATATATATTGAATATGAGACTAACTAAGTGCATTAACTAACATGGGATCTTGCAAGGAACATGGATCATAATTTATTTTATTTAGTTACAAATTGTGAAAAAATGTTTTATAGGTTACATGCCCTTTTCTGGCATCAGCCCCAGCCTCTTTTATGGGACTTGAGATTATCAATATCCAAGCATAAAATGAAAATTATCTTCAAGAGATCAAAGTAGCTAGTCATTTTACATATAAACACGCAGACAAACCCAAAGAATGCACAAAAAAAAAAATGCATAGCACAAGGGAGAAACGCATTTGCAACCAGCACAAATATTAATAGCAATTAATCATGTGATTCATTTACAACGAATATACCTACAGAAAAAATATTCCATATTAGCTCTCTCCATAGTTAAAAAAACATTCTGATTGGTTAGTGAGTTTAAACTTTAAAGCAAGTAGTCAATGCAAACACATGCACCATACATACATATATAAATATAAACATAAAGATATACTGACATGCATGCATGATGCAACTGTAGCAACTATGAATTGGAATCCCAACTTGCAAACTGATCCATACAGAATCTAGAATAAAACCTACCTGTTTATTTACATCAGTGGCTACCTCTATTTATTCCTTACATAAACATAGCATCTGTAGGAAGGAGATTCAAGAACAAAAACTTATTCTTCACATGTGTTAACATTTTATATATGAATGCAACATTGTCTAGAATCATTTTATAATACCTTTTGGCTCAATTATACATATATGATCAGGTGGCACTTGGGCATGCAGCCTTCAAAATTATGGCGGCTTCCAACTTCAACATGCATGGAGTTGATCAATTGATTCAAGGAATATATTGGCCTTGTGGAACCTTTGAGGGGAATGCAGTATATGGTTCTGAAGATAAAGCTTTAGAAGATGACAATATGTTGACGGCGGCTCTATATTTTTATACTTAGTTGCCAAAATAAAATTGACTATGTCCAAAACTCTTTGAATCTATTCTATTGACAACGTCAAACTCTATAGATGACTAATATTTAACAGAACTTTACTAATTAATATATATATATATATATA
>JAVDBV010005020.1:0-13411 GCA_032619315.1 Piper longum | reverse complement strand
AGACGTGCATGCGAGCCAGCATTTGTTTAAGTATGTTTGCTTACTGCCCTGTGTGAGGCATTCTTGAAGTTTCATATATTTTCGTGGGTAATGGAATACCCATTTGCCAGATTATATTAGTTATTTTTCGGACCAGTAACATTCGTTACTGACGGTTTTCTTATAATATATGTAGGTCTCGAAAATCCTGTATCGACTTCGGCGGAAGGACAGATAAATCCTACACACACTTGAGCTCAACATAAGATTTTCTTTCTTGCATTTATTTATATTTGATGTATTTTGATATTTATTTAACAATGTCTTCCATTCTCATGACACCAAGAGGGTTATTTCGATCTATTTTATGGATCGAGTCTCACTGACTAATAATATTAAACATGTTTCGACTCGATCGTAACATTTCTAATTCGGTTCTTAAGTGAACCAAAATCGGGGTGTTACAACAATTTTATTTAAATTTGTTTCATCATAAACATTATGATTAAATTGTTGATTGATTGCATGTAGGTGAATTTAGGTTTTCTTGTTAACTAGGTATGATGGACCATAAAAAAATGTTAATTTTATTAATTACTATAAAGATTGTTTATGAAGTGTTGATATAATTATAATTGAATACGTGAATTCTACATCTAGTTCTAATGATTAATTCGTCATAATTAAGTATTAGTTTGATTATCTAAATTATGATATTTATTTTGTTCATTGATATATTTAATTACATATTAACAAACTTGCGGTGTTGATGGCATGGTCACTTAGGAATGTAGAGTCATGTGGCTAAGTACTAATTCATGAAATGGTTGTCTAATAATAGTAAGATTGTTATTAGTGATGACATTTGAATTTAATTGCAATACCATGATATAGAATTAACTACATGTTTATCACATGTATATGACATGATTATTAGGATTTGTTTGGATTGATTAGGAGATAAATGATTGTCCTAGTGTTATTTGATTTATCCATCCTGTCATTCATGCATCATATGGGTGTACATGGAGTTTAGAATTTAGTTCTATTTATGCAGGTTCGGTGTAGAAGCTTGCCGCATAGGCACGATACCCCGACTGGAGCTGCTACTAGGTCTATTTAGGACTCATACTCTTGTTTGTCGATCTATTCTATTGTTGTTTTGGATTATAGGCTGCAGGGCGTGTTAAGTGGTTGATTTATTGAGCCTAATTTAACACGGGATATTTTAATGAACCAGTTTCTGGGATGAATAACCCTCGAGGATGAGATCCTTTGAGTATGATTTCGAAAATAAGATCTAACGCAAGTTGCCTTTAGGCCTAAAATATTAAATCCCTTCCCAAGCATATAAATGGTTTTATTGACTCGCACGTACCATGACCGAGTGCACATGCTAGTTACAGCGGGGCTTTGGATTAGTGAGAGAGCTGTTTCATTCTCTAGGGATCCTAACAACATGCATTTTGAGTTCCTCACACCCGAAGAGACATGGGGTTTACAAGTACTGTTTAGTACAGAGCACATCCGGATATGTGGTTCAAAGGGCACTAAAGACGACTGTCTAAGAGTAGTCAACATTTGTGCTTGAGGCCAAGAGACATATGGAGGATTAGAGAGGGTTTAGGATATATTGGTAGTCTCGAGGGACTAGAAGAAAATGAGAAAAATGCCAATCGAGGTATCAGACTAGTCAATTCAGGATGTCATCTAAACTATAGCTTGATGGCTCCTCAATAGTTACCCTTATGCATGTTTTCTTTTCATGAGAGTTAGCTCTCATTGATAGTTTGATATTAGTTATTTTCTAGATTAGTAACAACCATTGTTAACAGTTTTCTATTATACATGTAGGTGAGTATCAGACACAATAGGATATGCCAAACTTGACGAATAAGCAGTAACATCCTTACACACACATGCCTAACGATAAAATGCTTTATTGTGATGGTGGTGAATGTGTAAAACTTTTGATGAAACATTTTGATGATTTTTAATGCATGGTTAACTTGTTTTGTGAATGAAGTTAGTAAATTATTGACCATGTGAATGTGAATAGTAAATGGGTCAAGACCTTGTCAAGGATTATGGTATAAGAATGTGATGTTGTGATATATTTTGCTATTTATCATATATATGTTGTGATAACAAGTAAATATATTATTAATAATAAGATAAAATCATATAAACATGTATGATAATCAATAAATATACAAATAACAAGAAATGAATAATAATGAATAAATAAATAACTAACTAAAATAATAATAAATAAAGAAAAATATTAATAACATCCAAACATGTTAAATAATGTGAATCCATCTAAATTAATGTAGGGGTTCTCGAATTACTAAAAACGGTTCAAAAATGGCCGAAAATGAGCTAAAAATGAGCTAAACCAAATTAACTGCACTGAACCAAACCAGGTGCGCCGAGTTAACTTGGTCTGGGTCACATAAACTGGTGGGCTGGATCGGCAAGTAGGCAAGTGAACACGGTCGGGTAGGAGGATGCGAAATTGAGCTATCGGATGGAGACCACCTTTGGTCATGATCGACAAAGGGTGTCATGGCAACGGTGATGGCTATGGTGATCGGCTAGGTCCGGCCGGCTACTGGCCGGAAACAACCAAAGAAGGGGTGGAATCAATGCCGGGTGCGCCGAGGTCACTGGTGGAAATCGTGGCCACGGTAGAGGTCATGGGTTATCCCAAAATAAAGATCTCAACAAGATAAAACTACCTGGGTGTTTGACTTCACTAGAGGTGGCTAGCCAGCGCCGAAAAATAGCCTGAAAGGCGGCGGTAGCAATGGAATACTGACGGAGAAAAGTTGTTGTCGGTGGCGACTAAGGTGGTATTGGTGTTGGCAAGGGGTATGGACCGATAGCCAGCAGCGAGGTGGTCATGATGGTGCCAGTTCGATGGTTGCGGGAGGGCTAGAGACTTGCCAGCAACGAGCCAAAGTGGCAGCGGCGTTAGTGGTAGAAAAATCCGAAAATGTGAGAAAAACTCTAAAAATAGATGGGTGAAACCTGGGGCTGACATAGATGGTTCTGTTCTTGTCACGTGGCATGATCTGAATGCTGACAACTAGCGGACCTAGTAGGGCCCACCTATAGGTATATGCAATATCTATATCGACGGAAAGTTTAAATCGATACCGTCCAAAGTCAAAACTAACTTGAGTCCTAAAAGTGACTCTATAAGTAGGAATCGAGGCAAAAAGGTTAAATGGGTCTCGAAACCCTAAACTCAATCAGGGGAGAATCTATGACTCAAATCAAGCTGGCCCCAAAGTCTTGTCATGACCATCCTCACCCCTACCATGTGATGGGATGCGTACCTCCATAACACCAACCACCTGCTCAACCACCAAGGGGACCTCAAGAGGTGACAAATTTATAAGAAAAAAATTAAGTCAATGTAATCATCATCATGCATCCCACCCACTCCTCTTTATGTGCAAAAAAAGAAACACGCTAACCATCTTATTCTTTCACCGTTCAATACAATAACCTTAGTTTGTCCATTAACGGAAAAGTTGGGCACACTATCCATCACTACACGCGGCTTTAAACTACAAATTGACACTGTCCAACATGAATGACTCACATAAGTTATTAGTCATCAATGGCACGAGACAAATTAAATTCACCAATTACAAGACCAAAGAACAAATTTTTTCAAATACATTTCAATCATTTTTGTGTATACATCTATACTTTCACCTCCCACTGACGGCGATAAAGAGAGATTTGCAACTTTGTCAAATTCTGGTGGACAAGGATCTCCACTACACACGACAGGTGTAAATAAAGGTTATTCATAAATAATTTTACTGCCTATCCTAAACTCTAAAGGGAGTACAATCCAATTATCTATCTTGTATGGAAGCAACAAGTGTTAGAGAAACAAATCTTCTCTCTTGTACTTGTCGTCAAAATCTAACATGACCTCTACTCGCATAGTCAAGAACATAGTTAAGTGTAACCTCGTTATTGACTTTTATAATGAAATCTTTTGTGGTTATTTAAGGACAGGATGAAAAATAGTTTGAAATTGACCAACTCGAGCCAACCTCATATGCAAACTCACAAATTGCCTAAACATCCTAAGACCATCCCTCAGTTTCAAATGTATATGGGAATAACATCTTCTTATGTATGATTTTCTTTATACCTCCCCAAACAAAAAAAACATTCCCATATATCATATTCATTCACTTATCTCAAGCATACTTCACTAAAGTCAAAGTTTATTTTATAAATAATTATCAACATAAGAAGCATTCCTACTTAAATAAAAAAGCCAACATGCACATTTTATTAAGAAATGCACAAACCTTGAATGAAGGATGAACACCCACTGAGCAATCAATGTCAACAACACCCAACTCCAACAGTAACAACTTGAATGAAGCACCTCAAATTAAGCCATAATTATCATTTATTACTACCTATGAATACTCCCACAAACCACTCCTATAAACACATACCTCATCGCTACCTCCTCTCTTCAAACACTCCACTACCTACCGGACCTTTTGACGAAGATCACAACTAATAATGTCTACCTCACTGTCACACTTACCGGAAAAGGATAAGCCTGCCGCCATTGCTGCTCTCACCTATAAGTAAATAACTAAATAAAGCACTCACCCTCACCTCAACTCCATAGTCCAACCCCATCACCCACTAACCCACCCAACAATTTAAATAAAAAAATATTTTGCTAAATCGAACCACTTTATTTAATACATATAAAGTCATCTATGAGGCACTCTTTCTATTTATGATTTAAGTCACCCCCATACCACATTTATGAAATTGGTCACTGCAATACCAAATTTTGAAATTGAGCCCACCCCTACACCTAATTTTCTCTATAAAATATTATAAATTAATTATATTGTTGACATATGATATTTTATTATATAAATTATTGAATTTAAGGCATCTCAATCATCAGGCTTTGAACTTTCTTATCATAATAATTAGAACACGTTTATTTATTCAAATATTTTGAAAAATAGTGACTTTAATTTTTTAAAAATGTACGGTTAAATGATTAGATAAACTATTTGCAATTAAATGATGCCACATGATCATTTCACAACTCAATGATTCTTTTCAATTATAGTCATAGGTATCCGCAAATATAGTTTGGGAAGGGAGTTATCAAAAAGTGAACCAAAAAGTAAAAAATATATTCGGTTGATTCACATTGTGAGGCAACCTATGGCTCTCGACCCTTCTAAAAACTCTCCCTCAAATCTTCTCAAATATATCGTCAGCCTCCTCCTTCCAACTCCACCACTTGTCTCCTTCCAAAATTGTCGCCTATCTCCTTTGAACATCATCGCATGCCTTCTATCTATAGGAAACCATACTAATACAAGAGAAAGCTAATTAAGATCATAATTTAAACCAATTAAATCCCTCTAATCCTTAGCTCCTTAAAGAATATCGATGATGAATAAGTGAGAAGCAAAAGTCTTAAACGAGTAAAGTAAATAAGGGAATTAACACTAGGCACATCAAGTTCGAAGTGATTTAAGTCACAAATTTAGGTAAACAAGTTAAACCAAACCTAGTGATTAAATCAATTACACAATTAAAATCCCAAAGTAAACAAGTAAATCAATCAAGTTTAAATCAATAAAAAACTCAAACTTTGGCGAATCGAATCAAATCATGCAAGAGTATTGAGTGAAATAAGCATAAATAAAACAAGTATAATTGTACCAACTCGAACTAGCTCTCAGAAAATTCAATTAAGATGCACGATTAAAAGCCCGTGTAGGAGAAAGGACTTGATAAGAATTTGTTGAGATATTTCAAGAGCCTAATATGTAGGCTTTGGTCGATTCGGTTAAAACCAAACCGAACCACTTATCCAATTAACTGAATTAAAGTAGTTTGGTTAACCAAACAAAAACCAACTTACAATCGATAACCAAACTAATTCGGTTTAGTTTGGTTTTAATCAAATTCCAACCAAACTAACAAAAATAATAAATGATGTTTTTTATCATTAATAGTGTTACTCTTTAGTGTTTACTTTAATTATTCTTAAGATTTATTTATGAAATAAAGAATGGTTAGCATACATTTAGGGGCTAATTACAAACATATTACACAAAGTTACATGAATAGTGTTCTCATTTAGGACATTGAGCACTATATACAGAATAGATAATATATTAAACTTCTATTTCTTACACGTACATAAATAAATTATTTTCAATAAATTGAACCAAAACAACAATTTTATAACCTTTATTACATCATGATAATAACTAGAAATAAAGGCACATGTATAATAAATAACAAAAAGTGAAAAAAGTGATTCAAATTGGATTCTTTTTATTTATTAGTTTTATTTAGTTTGATTGTTTTCAACCAAAAACCAACAAAACCAACCAAATTAAGTTTTATTGATTTTTTGTTTTAACCAAATCGAACACCGAATCGAATTACGAAATGAGTTTGGTTTGGTCGGTTTGGTTAGTTAACCAAACTATGCTCACTCTTCCCTTAGTTGAGATAAAAGTCTCTAAGTAAAGAAGAGAGGGAAAGACGATACGGAGAAGCTGCTTATAGGACGAGTAAAATTAGCAGGCATGACTGACTGCTCATGCACTAAAGAGGCGAGCACACCTTCTTGTTCATGCACAAAGATCCCCCCCCCCTCCCGCCCAACTTGTGACCCAACACCACCACCAATTTGCTATATGCCAGAATGGATCAAACCAAGTTCTACCACCGATAATCTTCACCTGCATGGAAAAGAAAAGAACAAATACTCATTGAGAATCAACAGAACACGTCAAATCCTCACCTTGCAAGTTTGCAGCTAGCTGACCAAGTGTTTGGCCAGGCCTTCCAATTGTCACCATACGACCTGTCATGTCCCCGGCTGTGACAAAGATCCAAGAGCCGCCACTACAATTGAAGCCCATGGCCACCAGAACTGAAATATAACAAGTAGAAATTTGCAGCAACAAACATCAGTAAGAATCCATCTTTGGGGCTATTTTTTCCCCATCTTGAGAGACCTCTGGCCATAACAAGGCCATAGTAGTGAAGCCAACATTCCCTCAACAGGTAAATACTGAGATCTGTTGCAGTCAACTGCTGCCATGGCCAAAAAATCGCCAAAAATTAGTCAGCCAGATTAGACGCCAGCGACTTCCAATCCACCGTCTGGTCAAGTGGTACCCTTGCCGGACTTCCAACTGTCGTAAAATCGTTTAATTCATTGCATACTACAAGTCTGGACCAGGTCTTGCTGCAAGTAAGGTCCAAAGTCACCGGAAAAAGCAGCCCAATTTGTGACAAAAATTTTCAGTCTGAAGCATTATCCGGCGACTTTCCAGCTAACCACCATTGTTTTCGGCCACTGGGCGGCCAACAATTTGTTTCCCTTTGACTCATCAACAGGTTTGAATAATTCCCAGCATCTTCTAGGCTATGCCCCCACCAAAGTGTCGGGGAATATTTTAACCTAATCTCAATTCCACCTATAACAAGATAATTGCCATGAGATCATAATAACACACAATTTTTAAGATGGAAACCTTCAAAATGAAGGAAGGAAAACTACGAGGCTATTAGTTTACCCCCACTAATCCACTATGATTGTAAAAGTATAAACACTTAATGATTATATAGAGAATAAAAAACTCTCACAAAAATAGAGATGTTTAATACAAAAAATTGGTAAACAATATTGAAATAAACTTGGAGAACTTGTAGATGATATTAACAAAAGATTAATTGGAGAAACAATTGACAATTCAAAATAGAATCTAATTAGTAGACCTCCATACCGTAGTTTTCTCCCAAAACTCCTTTAGGCTTTACTAGAAGTCAATTCTCAAACTTACTAATTTGATTGCCTAAACTACCATGTGGAGACATGTATTTATAGGTAATGTTAACGGAATCTCTAATACACCAAGTTAGAATCTCCAACTTCCAATACATTCAACCTATTTTCCCAAAACGTGAGCCTTTACTTCACAAAACTTGGACCTTCACTTTCCAAGACTTGAACCACCAATTACCAAGTATGAGGGAGGGATTTCCAACATTCCTCCCCTTCCCGACCTCATGAGAAGTGACTAAGTGGTATATGAAACTCTTTCCATACCAGCACCATTCATACAAAATTTTTTTATCATTAGTAATAGATTTAGTAATAATATTTAAAATATTTTTCTCACTATGAATCTTAGATAACTTCAACAATTTGTTTTCTAACACATCTCTAATCCAATGGTTACGGGTATTAATATTCTTGCTTCTTGGATAAAAATTGGAATTTTTGCTCAAGTAAATAGCACTCTAACTATCATAATGCACAACATACTCTTCTTATTTCACATCAATTTCATTCAGAAATCTCTTTATCCATGATATCTCATTACAAGCTTCAATTTTCGCCATAAATTCTGCTCCCTGATAATGCAACACACTTTTGTAACTTTGATGCCAAGAGTCAACCCCACATATAAAAGCAGCAGGAAAACCAAAGGTAGATTTCCTAAAGTTAGAATCACCTCCCATGTCTGCATTAGTATATCCATCCAACATTGATTTACCATTTCTAAAACATAAACACACTTTTGAAGTTCTTTACAAATACTTTAATATCCACTTCACTGCTTGTCAGTGCCCCTTGCTTGGATTGGATAAGTGTCGTTTGACTACTCCAATAGCATATGCTCTAGCATGTCTTGTGCATACCATAACATACATAAGACTTCCAACTACATAAGTATATGAAATATTTTTCATTTCTAAACTCTCTATTTCACTTATGTTTAACATCCAAGTGGAACAATAATAGGTTTACAATTTTCATGTTGAACTTATCAAGTACTTTTTCATTGTACTTCACTTGTGATAGCCATAGTTTTTTTGCTTCTCTATCATGCCTTATAGACATGGCCAAGATATGTTTAGCTTGTCCCAAATCCTTCATGGAAAAGGATTTGCTCAAACTCTTCTTCAAGTTTGTAATTTTGGTTGTCTGTCCAACAATTAACATGTCATCAACATAAAACAACAATACTATGAAGTCATCATACCCAAAATTCTTGATGAATACAAAATGATCTAAAATAGATTTCTTGTACCCATGACTTTCTATAAAAGAGTCAAATTCTTATACCATTTCCATAGAGCTTGCTTGAGACCGTACAAGTTCTTCTTCAATTTGCAAACCATTAATTTCTTCCCATTGACTTTAAAACCTTTACTTTGCTCCATATAGATAGTCTCGTCAAGATCTCCTTATAGAAAAGTAGTCTTTAAATCAAATTGTTCCACCACCAAGTTCATGTTTGCAGCTAATGCTAAAACAATTCTTGATTGACGACATTTTAACCATTGGTGAAATAATTTCATTGAAATCTATGACTTTCTTTTGTATGAAGCCTTTCACAACTAGTCTTGCATTGTACGTAGGCTGTGAACTAGTTTCTTCTTGCTTGACCCGAAAGACCCATTTATTCTTCAAAGCCTTCTTCCGCTTTGGAAGATCAACCAATTCATTAGTTTGGTTGTCATGCAAAGGCTTCATTTCTTATTGCATGGCCTTCATCCACTTGTCCTTCCCCTTGTGACTTACAACTTCACTAAAATTTTATGGCTCTCCATTTTTCGTGACAATTACATATTCTGAAGATGGATACTTTGTGGATGGAACTGAGACTCTACATTACTTCCTTGGTTGAGGTTCCCCCCTTGATTAGAAATCTCCATTTCCTATTCATCAATATCATCAACAATATTATCATTAATAATATCTTCATTTGTTAGATCATTTTTCCCATCATTATCATTAGTTATAGGAATAGGAACTTCATTTTCTTGTTCCTCCTCATATTGAGCCACATCCTTAGCTTGATTTGATGTTGATGGTTCCTTCTATTTCTCATACTTTTGTAGAGATTTGTCTTAAATAACTTCATCTTTTCAAAGATCCTCAATGGTTTGATCTTCACAAAAATAACATATATGCTTCAAATGACTTTCTTATTTTTCGGGTCCTAAAGTATGTAGCCACACTTATAATTTCCATAACTTATAAATATGCACTCCGTGGCTTTAGCATCAAACTTGGACCTTTGCTCTTTAGGTACATGTGCAAATGCCTTGTAGCCAAACGCACTCAAATGAGTGTAGTTCACCTTCCTTCCACTCCATATTCTTTTTGGTATGTCACTATCTACGGCGTGCGTACAAGAGTTGTTGATCATATAACAAGCATTTAATAAAGCCTCACCCCATAAATACTTAGGCAACTTTGCTAAAGACAACATGCATTTGAACCTCTCAGAAATTGTTGGGTTTATCCTCTTGACTACCCCATTGAGTTGAGAGGAATGAGAGATTGTCTTCTCATGTGTAATCCCATGTTGGTTGCAATAGTCATCAAACTCTTTTGAGTAGTAATCCCTACCATTATCGCTTCTAAGACATTTCAATAACTTTTCGGTTTCTCTTTCAACCATTGCATGAAAAGTCATGAAGGATCAAACACCTCACTATTATTTTTCATGTCATAAACCTATATTTTCGTAGAAACATAATCAATAAATGTGAAAAAATAAAGTGAACCACATAGAGATTTACCATACACATTTGTGTGCACCAACACAAGGAATCCTGTCCTTCTTGTACTTGAACTTGCAAATAAAGCTTCATATTGCTTACCTATTAAGCAATGATCACAAGGATTGATTGAGGTACCATTGATCTTGGGTAGAAGATTTTGCTTCTTTAAAGCTTCTAGTCCTTTCTCACTCGTGTCCTAAATGGTGATGCTACAAATCAATAGTAGAGTTATTTGAGGAAACATTAATCTCCCCTTGGAGTAGATTAGCACCAGTCTTGTAAAGACTACAACACTTCTTCCCCTTAGCAACAATAAGTGAGCCTTTAATTAGCTCCCACGCATATTGAGTAAAGTGTGAACTAAAGCCTTCATTATCAAGTACATCTGTGGACATCAAATTCGTCCTTAAATCAGGAACATGTCTTACATTTTTTAGCATCAACTTGTAACCTATATTGGTTGCCAACATGTACATCTCTTTGACCAACAATCTTCAACGTGCCATTGTGTTTCCCATCTTCACAACACCTACACCACAAGCTTCTTAGGTAGTGAAGAAACTCCGGTTGGGAGTTGCTTGAAATGACGCACCTGAATCAACCACCCAACTAATATCATAGTTAGCCATTACATAATCATCCTCATCATAAAAAAGAACTAACAAATCATCATCAATAACATTGAGATTCTTATCATCTTCAGCCTTGTTATCCACATTTTTCCCTTTTAACTCCTTTTTGAGCTTCCAACAATCTTTCTTTATGTGATTGAGCTTGTCACAATAGTAGCATTTCAAGGCCTTTCTAGACTTGGATCTACCTTCAATATTGTCTCTTTCAAATGACTCCCTTGCCTTAGATCTACCTCTTGTAGTTCTTTATTCCGACACCAAGGCTTAAGATTATCTCCTTACCTCTTTATTCAATAAGCCACTTGTGATCATGTTCATAGTTAGCTTCTCCGTACTGTTCAAAGACACAACAAGTGCCTCCCATATATCTAGTGAGGAATTGAGGAAAATACATGCTCGCCAATCATCATATACAATCATTTTTAGTCTAGCAAGTTGAGTTAGAATACTTTTCATTTTTTAAAATGCTCACTTATATCAATATTATCCTTCTACTTTAAATTCATAAGTTTTCTTACAAACAAGTTTCGATCATTAGAAGTGTTTCTATCATATAGATTTCTTGAAGTTTTTCCCAAATAGCTTGAGAAGATTGCATTTTAGACACAAGGTGATAGACATTTTCATATACCCATTGTCTTAGACAAACCATGACTTTCCTATCAAGCTTCGCCCAATCTTTGTTGTCCATCCATTTTAGTTTGACACTTGTAATGGGCTCAAAGTAATCTTTTGAATAAAAATGATCAATCATCTTACTTTTCTTATAATGCCATTTGCTAGCCCCCTTTAGAGTCACAATCTTAATAAACTTTTCTTTGGCCATCTTGAAGACAACAACAATTAAACAACTAAAATCTCTCGATACCACTTGTTGGGGAAAACTTAGACCTAATTTCAATTCCACCCATTAGTGTAACAAGATAACTGCCAAGAGGGGTGGTTGGAGCCATCTCGATGGTGAAAACAACTAACCACACTGATCCGTGTTAAGTTGTAGGTATTGGACCATGGTGCACGAGATTGTCGGGAGCGGCAGTCCATGCAGCCTATGCATCGGTAATGTTGTACCGAGCATGGGCTGTGACAGGACCAAGAGACCTCATGATGGGTGCTGGTTCGTGGTGCAGCAATAGCCAGGTGCTGGTGACTGAGCGTCATCGGGTAGGCATCACGAGCATGGGTCGTACGTGACCGATCAGGTGTACCGAGTGAGGACCAGGCGTGATTGATCACCAGTGCCAAACGCATGTCAAGGGGTACCGAGAAACTAGCGGTACCGGGTCTCGGAATGATTGGTATGTGTAGCGGCACTGCGGCAGGTACCGGTAGCACATAGCGGTATTCAGTAGCGGTACCGAGAGCCATCGCTAGCGTGTACCGGTATTTGGAGCGGTCAGCGTGTTCGAGCGAGCGCAGTCCCGGTACATGGAGCGATATGGGGCTTCTATCGGTAGTGAGTACTGGTACTCAGGAGTGGTGACCCGTACTCGATAGCGGTACTTTTGTGGATGATGGGTAACTGGATACCGGTATTTGGAGTGATACCTATACCCGTGCGATGTCGAGTTCCGATGAGTAGTGGTACTCGAGTTTCGACATTCTGGCCAGAAATTGCCACAGTGCCGAGAGGTTGAACTCTTGTGTTCGATTGCTGGAATTGGTCGAGCCATGGGTGGAGCTTGAGACCAGTGGTGAAGCCGACTTGAAGATAACGATCTTAGGCAGGATTTGGGATCTTCTATCCAATGACGAATTGGATAAGGCCACATCCTTGGAGATAAAGATGAATTAGATCCAAGGAGTATCTTGGGGACTTCAAGATAAACACGGGCAGATATGTACATATATCTGATGGCGTCTTCAGGGAAAGGGGACTGCAATTGGTTTTCTGCACTTTGAGGAGAGAAACTCAAGTTGTGGAGAGAACGAGTAGGAGTGTAACACCCCAATTTCGGTTCACTTAAGAACCGGATCAGAAATGTTACGATCGAGTCGAGACATGTTTAATATTATTAGTCAGTGAGACTCGATCCATAAAATAGATCGAAATAACCCTCTTGGTGTCATGAGAATGGAAGACATTGTCAAATAAAAATCAAAATACATCAAATATAAATAAATGCAAGAAAGAAAATCTTATGTTGAGCTCAAGTGTGTATAGCATTTATCTG
>JAVDBV010005019.1:0-11717 GCA_032619315.1 Piper longum | reverse complement strand
CCAATTCTATCGGCTAGGAAACTCTCCCAGTTGACAAGATATTCGTTGGGAAGAATGTTACTGTCTATTTGATTAATTATAATATCCCAAACATCATAATCTGAAACATCAACCCCATTGTCAACCACTTTCGTTGATGCTTCAACAACAGACTCTGGATCCAAGGTGCAAGTGGAAGGAGCCTGACTAACTATGGAAGAGCCCAGCTCAGCACACGGGTTTGGAAGGTCGACCTCACATATGTCATGGTCATCTGCAACACCATCCTCCAAGTAAAAGTCGGCAATAAAATCATCAGTCCTGCCGCATATTGTGTCCAAAGGTGTAGCAAGCAAAGGATCACAAATCTCATTTCCTAACATAAATTCAATACCTTGATTACTGGCAAAGTAAGTAGACAAATGGGTAGGCATACAACCAGGACCAGAGATGGTTATGAAGGGGTTGCTTGCTAACCCATAATGGGACTCCAGCTCTTCAATCGGTGTATTGGGGACTATCCCTTCTAAGCTATTCTGTGTGCAAGAATCATGAAACAGGTAACGAATTGGAATGTCAGACTCCACAATATCCTCCATTACACTTGCAAACTTATCATTCACCTTTGGCTGGTTCTAGGTTTCATCACAAAATGCAAACAGTACACTGAAATCAGCTAAGACTCCTTATTTTACTGTCTTGCGAACAACACGCTTTGAACTTGGCCATTAATTAGTAGAATTCCCTCACAACAGCATCATTGAAACCTCATGTATTCCAGCATTTTGATACAATATAAGCTGCATGGAAAATTATTTGATTCATAAAAAAATTATCAAAGAAAGAGGATGCAGCCCCACTTAAAAATTCTCGTAGTCTGTTTATTTGGCATGAAAGAAATGTAAAATCTAGGAAAACATTAAACAGTTGGCCTACCAAAAGTAGTATGTATTCAACGTATTTTTATAGAAAAATAGTATTACATACAATGTATATGTGAAAGCATAATTCTTGCAAATAGAGCAACCGCTAGCCGAAGAATTAAGCTTATTATTAAGCCCATGGGGCTATTTGTTATTTACAAACTAGTGGAAATAAAGAATAAGCTAATATAATGTCCAACTTTGAGAACCATAAAAATACTAATTGCTTGGAACAATGTCAGGCTCTCATAAACGTCGCAAAGAAGAGAGAAGCCATTCCCCTGCTCTGAAGACAAATATAAATGATAGAAAGAAACACATTTAACAAAGCATGCAAAAAAGCTTACAAATGAACATGCTCATCATCAACCATCATGAACTACGACAGCCTCTATCTGATCCATTCCAGTGGGCAGCAAGTAACCCCATTATCTAGACATAAAAGGAAGAAGAAAAGAAAACCCATTTTCCATGACCAAGATCATCATGCATCAAATGATTCATACCACCATCACAAGATTCTTTTTTCCAAAAAGAAAGAAGAAAAATCCACTTATCTGAAAAAAAAAGAAGAAAAGGGCTTTCAAGAAGTAAGACTGCAGAACCTGAGACGATGTAAGTACAACTTCGTCATCCCCGGCGGCTGCGCCGACTAAGCTGCTACACCATAGCGTGGAGTGGGAAGGAGGACGACGGCCATGAACGAGATTGGGAGAGAAAAAGGAAGCTCTTGGAGTTGGCGGCTGTCTTGAAGCCCGCCAAAAATTTGGCCCATCTTTTTGGATTCCAGTCGTTAATGGCCCATGGGCGTTTTTAGCATTGAAGCCCATGACCGATCTTTTCTCCGTGGGCTTTCAGCGAAGAAGGTAGCGATCTTTTCTTCTTTTTTTAAAAATTTATTTTAAGTCAGCATGGACAGTTAGAAATAGAGGTGAGAGAGTTCCGTCTAAACGGAAACAACAGAAATTTGGTTTTGATGAATTTTGGTTCGGTTTTCGGGAAGGTTTTGGAGACAATTTGATAGGAGGGTTTAAATTTAAGTTGGGGACCGAACCAAAAAACATACTTTTAAAAAAAAAACATAATATTTATGTTTAATGTTAGTTTAGTTATTTGTAATCTATTTGAGATGTTTAATATAATATCTCTTTATACAATACTTAATGTGATTATGGTAGATAAATCATATTATAACTTTATTTATTATAAATATAATAATTAATCTTAATTGAGTTTTAATAATTTTTGAATAGACCGAACTGAAACATTACGTTTCGGTTTTGGGAGAAATTTGGGTTCGGTTTGGTGTGTAATTTCAGAAATAGAACCTTCATTCATAATTTTGGTTTTGGATGCATGGTCTTATTAGGAAACAATAATATATTTTTGTATCATATTAAGATAGACTATGTGTAAAACCAGCGTCCCCAGCTCTATGTTTTACATGTCGGTCAGCTCACTGATTGGTCGGACTTCATGTGCTGACAAAGTTGTATTATAGGCTCACGACTTTTTATCATATATATATATATATATATATATATATGCTGGCCAATGCAATGGAGGTTAGCTGAGCGGGTATCTATAATTGATGCAAAGTCTTGTGTGTTTGTTTTAAAATTTTTGGTTTTTTATTCGATTTTGTTTTAGTTTTGTTTGTGGGGTTTGTTTTGCATCGTTAATGCTTGGAAGGAGTCTTGTATGCCTCATTTGTTTAGCCTTTTATTTAGCCTAAATCTCCAATTTAAAATCCCTTTTCAATTATGCCTTTGTTTCACAAGAAAAATAGAAACAAAAAAAAATACTGAACCCTCGGCCCCTTGTTCATTTCTCCCTCATTCTTCATCTTAACCATCATCACTGACCCTCCATGCCATCCAATTCATAATCTGCTCCACCAACCCAACCGGTTAAAGTATAAAAAATTTAATCTCTTCAAGTTCGATTCAACCTAGATTCTTCTCTTCTTGGGCTAGAGGTTCTTCCTCCTCTCTTTCCTTTTCTTTTCTTCCATGCATGCTTTAATTCTTGCATCATTGGGTGGGATTTTGCAGTAACTGTTTGTTTTTGTGCTTGTTTGTGCTGAATTGAAGCTTTTTTCGTAGTTTAATTTTGTTTTGTGCATTAAATTGAAAAGTCCCTTCTTCATGCTCTGTTCTAAGCCAAAGTTTTAATTTTTATGGGAGGAATTAAGTTAATCTTGTTCATATGTTGATGTTTGTGGTTTATTTGTGATGATTTAGCTCCATAATATTATTATAATAAGCCATATGTATGAAGGAATTTGTGTTTGGAGGGGAGTAGGAACTAAAATCACAATCTTTTTATTTAGTTTTAAATTAATTCCGAATTTTACCTAATTAAATTGGATATTTAGAATTGTTATTTAGTTATTTTGATCATGTTTTGAAGATGATTTAGAAGTTGTTTATAGCCTCTTGTGACTGATTTGACAGTCTTGGTGTTTTGGAAGTTTGTGTAAAATTTTACCAATAAATTAAAATTTAAGAAATAGATTGTTGTAATAAATTTAAATTTATGAAATAGATTGTTATTTGGGTATTAGAACTTAGTTGCTATAGGCTTAAATGATCTAATATGGTTGTCTAATTAGATAACCTAGTCCATTTCATGAGTTAACTTAACCCACCCCATGGTTAATTAGAACTTGTCTAAGAGGTTAAATAATAATTTCTAACTTAAACTTTAACTACTGGTTTAATTTTCCAAAATTTGGAATTCATATTAGCCTAAATTCTAAGTTGATATAAAAACACCCCACCCCACCCCACCCCCACCCCACCCCACCCCTACCTTGGTCCATTTCGCTTGCTTAATCGGCAAGTAATAAAATTTCAAAAGATGAGATCCTTGACATGAAATTCAAAAACCAAAATCTATTTCAAAGTCAGTTTGGCATATATAATATAAAATTCCCTTCCTGAACATAATATATATAATTTGTTTGCATTATCCGAGTGATGTTTGAAATTACGTGTACTGTGTTCACCATGTGCTCTCCAAACCCTGGGGTTGCATGCAAGAGAATGATATAGTTGAAAATGGTGCATGCATGCCTAGATGAGTGGAGAGGGCCATAGTGTTAACTCCCAAGTTGGCTTACCATCAGAACATGATGGAGGAGAAATACTAAGAGTTGGAGAAGGCTTTTATATTTTTATGTTCGTTATGATTTAGATGATAATTTTGACACCTATGTTATGTTATGTATGTTTAGAGGATGTTTCTCAATTAGTCGAAAAGCCTTTCGTTTATGCCCTTTGTGAGTTGAAGTGTGTTTGATATGATTACATGGGTATTCTCATACTCATTTACCTCCTTATTCATTATTTTGGGGCTGGTGATCACCTAATTATTGATGTATTTTTGTATTATATATGTAGGTGAGAATCCTTGGTGTTGACCCGCACAGATGACCGGATCAAATATGGTAGATGTGGTGGAAACATGTGCTTTTTGTTTGTGGTTGTATTTTATGAATGACTGTTGTCATTTGATGAGTATATTATGTACTTATCAAATGTGATTGGTGATATGAACCATGTATGAAGATAGACTCAAATTTTTGCTGCAGTGCTATAAAATGGATAAATTTAGGGAATGCTTTGTTTTATTTATTGTGCTAACTTTATTTTGCAAGCAAAATGCTTTGAGATATGCAGGTCTAAAGGGGTTGTGTAAGTTTTTCCAAGCCCTGAGTCTTGAAATGTGATGAGCAAACTACCTAGGTTAGCATTAATGATTTGCCACATTATAGTAAGTTGTAAAACTTTCCAACATCTTATTTAGAGAAGAAACTTCTTTAATTTTTTTGTAGAATATGGGTTTCCTTTATAAATGAGAATTTTCTTAGATAGGATTCCCCCTTTAGTAAAACTCTCAACCCTAGATATCATGTTACACGTATCATTTGTTGTGTGCGGATTTTCAAGTGTCCTTGCGTGCATCATTTACCTTTTTATCTTAACCACCTTGAACGAGTTTTTGATTTGTATGACCTATTTTATATTTAAAGTTGTTGTCTACTTTTTATGTGAAATTGTGTTCCAGTAGTTCCTTAATTCGGTTTAATTGGATGAATCAGAATGGGATGTTACGCTATGAGGTGAAAACTATACGAGCACGAAGGTAATCTAATAATTAACTACATGAATCAAACAATACGAGCACGAAGGTAATCTAATAATTAACTACATGAATCAAACAATATGCCCTCTAGATGGTGAGTGGGTGAGCCTATTTTTTCCATGTTTATAAATTATATTGTAGCATTGACTCATGGTTAAGTAGTGGCATGTCGAAGGGAACACATAGGACAAGGTCACAAGGAGTTGTTTTAAGTTCTCCAAACTCCAACAAGTCACCTCTTCTTTGATGTTTCTAATAATCGACATTTAAACTTGTTTTCATATTTTTTTAACCTAACATCTTGCTCCCTATGTAGAGCATGAGGTTTGATAGTATTTACCATAGTTTTAAATACCGCACTGAACCGGCTGGTCCAACCCGTGGGTACCAACTAAGATTCTGGTCCAACATGTGGCATCAAATCGGGTTGTTGTGAACCTGGTGTAATGCCATCGGTTTTCTGCCAATTTCCTGAGCCAATCCTATTTGATGGTGGGCCAGGTGAAGATGTTTAAAATAGTTATTCGCGTTGAAGGTGGGGAGAGTACTAACTTTCTAAGTTTGGAAGTGATGTGGGATTATGGTGTAGTTTGTCTATAACTAAAACAACGAAATTGCTGGCATGCACCAATGCAGTGCCTTCTTGGTGGCTAAGTAATTATTCGGACTTCACATCCAAGCTTCAGACCTTCGTGTAATCATTTTGTTTAATATGCTTTTAATTTTTTAATATTTTTCAAATGACTCTTGAGCCTTTTAAAAAAAAATTCTTTAGTTATGGGTAATCATATTTCTTAACTATATTATCATAAACTAGTTGGTTTAAATTTCAAAAGTCTAATATGTGCTTAAAAAGATTTTCCCTTATTAAGAGTAATTTATTTATTTATTAATTATGTTATAATAAATTCAGTTCTAATTGAGTTCAACAATGAACTTTTAATTAATTTATTTTATAATAAAACAACATATTTTATTATGTATATGTAATATATTTTATTTTGTATGTAAAAAGGGAAGATGGATATGGATGTATGTCTAAGAAATATGTCATA
This sequence comes from Piper longum, assembly GCA_032619315.1. Lineage (NCBI taxonomy): Eukaryota > Viridiplantae > Streptophyta > Magnoliopsida > Piperales > Piperaceae > Piper > Piper longum. Next base: position 5,611 of record JAVDBV010005019.1, on the reverse strand, counting down.
AAATAAATTATTATTGTAATAAGCTAAAAATATAGAATAATTTGTTAATTTAACTTAACATGATGATATGTCTTATAAAAAATTAAAAAAATTTAATTAGTCTCCTACTAATTACTTATAATTCTAACAAAAGAGCCTAAGATGCAGGATAAATATTGCATATTTTACTATATCCAGTATTACACGTTAAATATGGTATAAAACTTGGTATTTACCATTTAGTTTGTTTTTACGTGATGAGATGTACGTTTGGGCGTGGGTTTCCATCTATGCCTCTTGTAGATTTATGCGCTACACAGAGGAAACGAAATTTACTTTGAAAAAAATAATGGTTGGAATCCGCTTTAATTTGATGAAGCTAGAGTTTTTTTAAAAAGAAGAATATAAGTCTTGTTAAATTTTTCGTATAAAAATAGTCACAATTTGTTTGTTTGCATTATCTTTTACAATTATTTTAATGAAAGAAATTAATCTAATGGTAATATTTTAACGGTGTTGAAAGAAGGCTAGGTAGAATATCGAGAAAGCTGACAGACTACTCACGAAACAATAGAGGTCTTTTTATATTTATGATTTAATGATTGTATTCTATGAATAGTCATAGATACCATTGTACTTAGATTTTGGTGAAAGTGGTCGGATTTAATTGTTCATTTTTAAAAAGAGGCAAATCAACTATCTCAAATACATCCTCGTAACCAGATAGAAACGAATAGGAGGAAGCAAATTTGTTCGCCATTCCCTGTTGTCTACTGATTGTTGGCCGCCGCTTGCTAGCGATTGGAGGAAAATAGTGGTCGAAGCTAGAAATGGGGTAGCTTCTACTTGATCTGCTTTTCACTGTAAGGTATGTTTGGTTCTCCTTATGTTTGGATGTCCAAAAATTAAGCAAAAGAAAATTTTGTTTTCAATCAAAATAAATTTATGTAAAAATTTTAAAAAATAATTTGTGAAAAATAAAAAAAATTGGAAGAAATTTAAGGAGGCACGCATGAGGAAAAAAATATTTCATTTTCGTTTTATTTTCCTACTATTTAACATGTAAGATTTTTTTTTTAAATTTTCGTATCATTTCATTTCATTGTATTTTCATTTTTTATAAATTTTTTTTCATTTATACTATTTTCATGTCAACTTTAAAAAAATGGTAAACAAGCATATGAGCAAATATGCCTGCCCTTCCCATTGCCGGTCATCTCTCACCAATTTCTCTCTTCATTAATCACCCAATCAGCGAAATTGATTGTCGATGACATATGGGTTGCAAATGCATGTTTAAGGTCAATGAATTCCACAACTCCTTCTTAGGGACATACCTTGTAAAACTCGAGCAGCCAACCTACGCGGTGTTTTAGTTGTGGTTCATTATGTAGACCGACCAAAGTGGCATGTTTGCTGGTCCAGTTTGATTGGTCCGTGTGCAAAAGTCAAGGGCCCAAACAATTTTAATGGTTCGGTCTGTCTGAGCTGATTTGAGTAATTGTTCTTCGATTTGTTGTGATCGACATTAATTACAATGTTAAATCTAATTTGCGTGCTAGCCATCAGACTATCTATGTAGCACTTTAATTCGGCAATAAAAAAAAATTGAATATTATTGTTATAATTTAGAAAACTATTTGTTTGATTACTATTGTGCAAATTTTATGGAAGCAGATCTCAATCGTCAAGAAGGCTTAAGATAGTAACGTTACCAAATTTCATTCAATACATGTTAATCTTAGTATCATAAGAAGATTCTTACACTTAAAACTCTTAATAAGTCACAGGAGAGGTGGCACCTCCTCAAAATTTAAAATGGTGAATTTATAAATGCAATGATCACTCTGAGTTATATGAAGTAAATGCCCCCAATGATCACTTTTTTCTCCTCTATATCCCCCCTTCTCAGATCTCTCATCTTTATATATAGCCAATGTCATCCATATATATTTCAACTTCTTAACAAACAAATTAGATCCTCAATACATCTAAGCCTTCCATCTATAAATCAAGGCCTAAGATCTTTTATTCTCACGGCTTCTCTTAACTATCTTCCCAAACGATAGTGATAAAGATGAAACTAAGTGGTCCCCACACGTTTTGTTTGTTGTAGAATTAAGTGAATCATTCGTGTGATAACTTTTGATCCAACTAGTTTCTCATGTTACATAATTGACCATTTAAAGTAGCCCTTTTCACTTCAAGTCCAGACCATATTTGAAATAACAACCAATCATAGGCTCCAACAGAATTATTACTCATCAAGTGCTTTCCTCCAAAAGTTCAATTTCTTTCATTTATTCAGCTTAAAACATATCAAATATAAAGTCAATCACCTAAGAGTTTATTAAAAATATAATAATAATGCCTAATATTCCTAATATAACTCTTGTTAACAATAATTAAATATAAAATCAAACTAACAAGTATAGATTAAAGGGATAAACATTATATCAGTGGGGTATGTATAATAGGTAACCATGACTCAGTATTTACTTTACTGAAATTCATCAATATCAAGTAACAAGATACCTATTCCAAATCACTTGAACTAAGTATAAGAATTTGATTATATATCCACATCTTTTAAAGCTTAGCCTTTTAGCTGCATTAGGAGTGATGCCTTCGTTTAGGTTGAAGTGATCATAGCATATGAAAATCACTCTTTTGTACAATGGTAGTTCAATGAAACACTTTTGGAATTATAACATTAAGATTTAGCCAATTCATTGGACCGAATTGGAGTGCTACAATGAAACACTTTTGGTTGCAAGGGAGGTGCTGCCTTTTCTATGATTCAGAGTGCTGATTCATAAGCACGTAAGTTTAAGATGCTTCCTATGATAGTTTGATCAGTATATATTGTATGAAAATATCATAAGGTATTATTTGTCTTAAGCCTCATTGAGAGTTAAAGTTCGTATTCCATAAATTTTTATACAATGGTAGTTCAATGAAACACTTTTGGAATTATAACATTAAGATTTAGCCAATTCATTGGACCGAATTGGAGTGCTACAATGATGCTTGATTCGATATGAGGTCACAAGGACCAATTGTAATGTGTTTTCAATGTGATGTTTTTGATTTTCAATAACTATACCATAAGGTAATCTAGTGTTTTCTATAGCTATATCACAAGGGTTGGCTAAAGGAATGTTGGCTAAATCACAAGGACTAGTTAATGTGTTTTTAGTTTTTGAATGAAGTTGACTTACTAATAGTTTTACAAGGAAATCAAATGATTAGTAGTTGAATATTTAAATGCCTTCTTATTATGCTAAATTATGTTAACGTTATTATGATATTCTATATATGCCCGTTATATGCTATGCTAATTAGAAGTTGACACATATCAAGAATGATGTTTGAGTTATGTTATGATCATGTAATGTATGTATGACTGATGTTTTACTTAGATTTTTACCTTGTTTAATCGATCGAAGTTTAATCTTAATTTCTTACCTATCGCTTACTACATTTGTAATTAGTGGACTTAGTACTATGTATAGGTTTTGAGCGAACAAAGTTCTGTTTATACATAGGTATAAGAGATTTTTAGAACGATGGGATTCAGAGACTCAACAATTAGGATTTTATTCTCTATTTGCATGTTTAGTACGACAGTTGTAGTATACTTTTGCCAAGGGGTATTCAAATGGTTATGTAATGTAAATTTTAACTTTTAATTTAGTTTTATGTAGAAACAAAGTGTCGATCAGCTCAAAAAGATTATTCCACTATATTCATATTTATGTATGTGCACTAGAGATATGATAGTGGTGACTCTAATTTAAGTTTATGCATGTTAGAAAATTGTGATAGTTTTAATAATAAAAAACTATATTAATATCCAAACTAACCTACCCGTGCTTGTATGATATGTCATGACATTACCCGTGCTTATATGATATGTCATGACTAATGTCATGACATAGATGATATGATTAATTTATAACATGTAAACAACATTCCCATAACATTTCATCATAATTGAACAAAATACTTATGCATGATCAACACATTCGTGAAGATAGGGCATTAATAAAACACTTCAATAAAAATTCAAGATATTACATTCACACCATGCATACGCGTGCTAGCATGGTACTTGTAGCAACAAACACAAGTTAAATATTTACAAGTTTTAAAGTAATGCTCAAACAACACATTCAACACTCACAGTGAGTAAAACTTAAAATTTAATTCTAAAAAATTAAGACCTTTATAGCATGATGATATATTTCACTCAAATCAACATCAACATGATAACACTAGTTAAATATTTACCAAGTTGATTAACAATTAAATAATTCCGAAAAGGAATATAAACAAATCAATTTTTTCTTATTTTTGAACCTTTTTCTAAGATTTGGGAAGCATTATCCTTTAATATAGATTTTAGCAAACAATTTTATGGAGGATTCCGACATGAAACTGGATTGTTTTACCCTTGGTGTGAATTGATCACAACTCCCTAAATACAACTCCAATTTAGATAGTGCTTGTGCATTAAAGTTTACGTGAAGGGTTACAACTTTTATTTTACATAATTTATCTAAATACTAACTTATTACTCGCTAAATTCACGTCCCAATTTAGAATCATATATATATATATATATATATATCCAATTTTTAACAATAAATTAATAAAAACTATCAACTTATTGATTAAACAATCATAAATCATAATTTTCCTTATTCACTCTAATATTTAAATACTAATGACCAATATAATGCATGAATGCTACACACCTCTTCAATCCATACAAAACAACCATAACAATTTTTGTCTACGTCTCAACCTTGGGAATTCAATCATAAATCTACATACGTAATTTATGAATAAATTGTCTAACCTTAATTCACCATCATCATCCGTTAACATGCATTTAAATTTAAACTAACATCTATTTATAATCACACCATTTGCATCACAATAAGATCATAAAACAATTCATTATCAAATAAAATCGGATAAAATTCTATACCTAATCGTCAGTCATGTGATGATGGGCCATGATTGCCGACTGTTGCCAAAGCAAGATGATGGCTGTTGAGGGGCTGGGTTGGTGGAGCTGGTGCTCTCGTGGCCAGGTTACCACGGCCAGCGGCTGCTGTCCAGTGGAAAATTTCACACGGTCACGGCAAGAAGGTGTCGAAAAAGGGGGCGACTAGGTGGAGTGGTCGGCTAGGCAAGGAGGGCGTAGGCAAGGATGGTAGCGGGGAGTTGACGATGGAAATAGATAGCTGAGGCAATTGCCAAAGATAGCACTAGTCGCCGGTGGCAAGGAAGGTGGTCGGCTAGGGGATAGGGTACCAAAAGATTGGTTTTCAATAGGGGAGCGGATTGTTACAATTGAGGTCATTTAGGGCATGAGGAGGGGATGAGGAGGACGAGGGCAGTGCGCGATGGCCGGTGGCAGTGACAAGGTTGGGATGGGCGAGTGCAGATCGCTCGGGGCAGCAAATTGCAGCGGCGACTTCCTTTCTGAAGCTGCTGTGCAAGTGATGAATGGGGCTGGGATGGTGTTGGAAATGTTGAGGGAAGAGTGGGGGAGGGTTGCTGGAGCCCGTTGCCGGAGTCAGCTATAGGCATTGGTGGTGACAAGGTTGTTGCTAGCACG
>JAVDBV010005018.1:0-10150 GCA_032619315.1 Piper longum | reverse complement strand
AGTTAGGTTCGGGTTAGCCGACCTAACCGGGGCCTGTAACATGCCGATTTGGTTCACGAGGGTGAACCAGATTTGGGGTGTTACATATGATGAAGGCCACATTTAGTTTAAATAAAAATTCAACATTTTCTTATTTGGTCCGATATATATCACCATGCATAATATTATCCAAAATATTAATACTTCAAGAGAAAGATATTATACATGAATCATAATGGTAAGTCTTCTTTAATCAAGTATTATCTTTCATGCATTACAATATAAAATACTTTTAAGAAGCCACAATATGGTCTAAACTTTATGAATAACCCTACAATGCTTATTCGGGTCAAGCACATATTTATATATATACAATAATTTTATAGTTCTCTAATATAATGTGTACACTCATAATGAAAAGACAAACAAATAGTAAAGTTTCAATAAATAAAATGCTACATACTTAACATCACATATCAAGCTTAAAATTTAACAAGTTCCATACGGGCTACATGATCCTTGAACATCTTTAATGACATATCTTTTGTCAAATGATCTGTAATTATTAATTCAATGCTAATGTGTTCGATGAACACTTTATTTGCTTTAATGTGTTATCTAACTAATAAATACTTAATATCGATGTGTTTACTTTAACTTTCACTTTTATTATTTTTAGTGAAGAATACAACTGAATTATTACATTACATCTTCAATTACCTTGAAATAGACTTAACAACTTGAAGGCCAGACATAAAAATTTTCAACCAAATAGCCTGTGATGTAGCTTCAATACACGAAACGAATTCAACTTCCATAGTAGAAGTGGCAACTAGAGTATGTTTTACACTTCTCTACGATAGAGCTCCATTAGTAAGCATGAAGATGTATCTAGATGTGGATTTACGAGAATCAGTGCAACCAGCGTAATCCAAATCTGAATATCCAATGACCTCCAAATTAGAACATCTCTTAGATGTAAGCATGTAATCTTTGAGTTTTTTTTTAAGGTACCTCATACCTTTTTTTTACAAATTTCCAATGTTCAATGTGAGGATTACTTTGATCTCTCTCCAACATTTCAACAATAAATGCAATGTCTCATCTTGTGCAGACTTGCGCATACATAAGACTTCTAACAACTGAAGCATATAGAATGTTTTTCATTTATTTCCTATCAAAATCGTTCTTCGAACATTGATCCAAATTAATATTATCTCCTTTTACTATGGAAATTACTGAAGATGTAACTATTACTCATTTGAAATCTCTTGAGAACCTTACTGATATAGGCCTTGTGAAATAAACCGAGGATACCTTAAGTTCTATCTCTATAAATCTTAATATCAATGATATAAGACGCTTCACTCATATCCTTCATATCAAAATGTTTAGAGAGAAATTTTTTTACTTTATGTAATAATCTCATATCATTAGTTGCAAGTAATATATCATCGGCATTTAAGATAAGAAAAATAATCTTAATTCTACTAACCTTGTGGTATATACATTGATCCTTGATGTTCTTAACAAAACCGAATGAAATAGATTACATCATAGAATTTAAGATACTACTGACGGGATGCCTGTTTGAGTTTATATATCGATTTCTTAAGCTTACAACAAAGATGCTCACCCTCAATTGAATAAACCCCTCATATTATTTCATATAAACCTCTTCCTCTAGATCTCCATTGAGGAAAGCTGCTTTTACATCTATCTGATGTAATTCGAAATTAAAATGTGTTACTAGTGCCATGATGATATAGAAGGAGTCTTTCTTTAAAAATGGAGAAAAAAATCTCTCGATAATCAATTCATTCATTTTGTGTAAATCCTTTAACCATGAGTCTTGCCTTATATTGTTCAATGCTACCTAATGAATCTTTTTTTGTTTTAAAGACTCATTTACAACTAATAGTTTTCACCTCATTAGGCAACTTGACAAGATCCCAAACTTGGTTCCAACCAGATAATCCATCTCATCTTTCATGGCTTTATACCATAAATTTGAATTATTACTATCCATCGCTTATGAAAAAGTATCGGAGTTATTTTCTTCTCTAATATTATGGGCAGTTTCTTGTAGGAAAATAACAAATTCACTAGATATTGCTGATTTTCTCACTCTGGATGATCTACTTAATGGTTCATTAACTTTCTCTTGTGAAGGTGGTTGATCAATAGGTTGTTCAAAAATTTCAAGTTGTTGATTTTTCTCATGAATAACTTGTTCTATTAGAGTAGCTCCAACCTGATGTGACTATTCATTAGTTACTTGTTCAACATTCACTCAATTAAGATGTATGTCACTAACAATAAGTAGTAGATTTCCCAATATAAGAGTACTTTTAGTATGAGTATGATTAAAAATTAAGCTTCGATGTTGATAACTCCTACTAGTCACATCATTCTCAAAAAATTTTGTATTTCTTTATTCCACAAATCTAGTGGCATTTGATGAACAATAAAACTTATAACCTTTGAACTTTTCGGCATAACCAATAAAATGCCCACTAATAGTTCTTAGGTCCAACTTTCTCTATTGGGGGTTATAAACTCTACCTTCAGCAGGACAACCCCAAATACGTATATATTTCAAACTCGGTTTCCAACCTTTAAATAACTCAAATGGTATTTTACAAATAGCCTTAGTATTAACTCGGTATAATATATACACTAAAGTCTTAAGGCCTTCCCTCCACAATGAATAAGGAAGTTTGAAGTTACTAAGCATACTCCTCACCATGTCCAACAAAGTCCTATTTCTTTATTCTGCTACACCATTTTGATCTGGTGACTCATGTATAGTATATTGTGCAATAATACCATGCTCTTGAAAAATTTTTGCAAATGGACCAGGTGTTTGTCCACCATTAGTATACCTATCATAAAATTCTCTACCTTTATCAAATCTTACGATAATAATTTGCTTACCACATTGTTTCTTTACTTCTGCTTTAAAATTTTTAAAAGCATCCAATGCTTCATGTTTATTATTAAGTATGTAGAGATACATGTATCGTAAATAGTCATTGATAAATGAGATGAAATATTTCTAACCATATGAATCCATATCAAGACAATATATATCTCTATGTATGATTTCTAATATCTTATAGCTCTGCCTATCACCCTTCTTAGACATATTGATCTGTTTTCCATTGCAGTCCACACAAGTATCAAAATCTATAAAATCAAGAGTTTTAAGAACTCCATAATTTATAAGTCTATTGATTCTTTTGATTGAAATATGTCTCAATTTTTAGTGCCAAAGTATTGATGATTTTTCATTCATATCATAACTCTTTATACCAGCAGTACCATGTATAGCCATTAGGTTATAAGAGACATCATCTTGTAAGTGAATTTAAAATAAACCTTGATTCATATAATTATTTCCCACAATAACATAGTTATATAACATACTAAAAGTGTTTTGAGAAAAGTTAGATGCAAAATCCAAAGGTACAAGTCTTGAAATGGAAATTAAGTTTCTTGAAAAGCTAGGAATATAAAAAGTTTTTTTTAGATTAAGTATAAAACTAGAACTTAAAATAAGTCTACATGTCCCAATAGCCTCTACACGTGAACGCATCCATCAAAATAGATGTTTTGTTCTCTTTCTTTCAGTTTCCTTTGGTTTAAAAAACCCTCCATAGTATTCAAAATATGGATTATAGAGCCAAAATCAATCCACTAAGTGTTATGACAAACATCAACCATATTAAATTCATAACAAACAAATGAGATGAGATTATCTTTCCTCTCAAGTTATGCCTTACGTTTGGGACAATCCTTCTCTATATGTCCGTTCGTTTTATATAAGAAACAGTTGAATTCCCTCTTGCCATGAAAATGGATAAGTCTTTTGCATTTCCATTTATACGCCCAACTTTCTTTCTTGTTTTTTCCATGAGTCACTATATGTACACTTTCACTCATATCATGAATCAATTTCTCTTCCTCTTGAACACACATAGTTAAAAGTTCATTTATCAACGATTTTTCCTTCTGTGTGTTATAAGTTATTTTGAAATGGTTGTACTCAAAAGGGAAAGAATTAAAGATGAAATGCACTAGAAAAGACTCAATCTCAATCTCTATAGAGTTAAGTTAAGAAACAATGTCTCTCAATTCCATAATATGCTTATACATGTCACAAATACCGGTGAGCTTCAATGATGATAATTTTACAATGAGGGTACTAACCAATGATTTATTTGAAGTTTCAAATTATTGATCAATAGCCTTCATAGGCAGAGCCACATTCAAAAATTAACCCACGAATACTAGTTGTAATGTGAGAATTAATGAACATCAAGCTCAAGTGATTAGATCACTCCCAAAGTTTGTATAGTGAATTCTCACTTTAAGTGCTAGATTCAGTGGGAACAGGACATTCATCCTTACGAAGAGCATAGTCAAGGTCCATATACCTCAAATAAAGAAAGACTTGCTCTCTAATTCTTTATAATTATGATCATCATTTAAATAAAGAACCTCACATTTATTATTAGAAATTATCAAAGATGAAACAGCTGCAAAAAAAATATAACCATGCTTACTATCACATATATTGTGACACATTATATATCATTAGTACAATTGTATGCTTACCAATGTAAACATACTAAAATGAATCAATATGTCATTAAAATTTACTTGTAGGCAAAGGCTTTAACACAAAATAGATTCATGTACTATTTCAATGATAAAATTAGAAAAAATATTAAATATCTCTTAATGCTTGTAGACTAATTAAGAAAAATAAATATTTTTATTTCACCATAATTAAACAAAATAATTATAATAACCTTCTCGTGGGATAAAACTATCGTAATCACAATCTTTAATTAGAATTTGATGTATTAAAATTTATATGTGATTTATATTATGTATGTTTTATCTTAATTAAAGATATTGTGACTACTCTTCAATTAATTTAAAGTATATGATCACTTAACATCAACACATTATATTTAAACTATAATGTCATAGACAAACATTTTACGTGCATATGCATGACATATATAAAGATATGAATAACCCAAAATTTGTATATAAACACTCAATCACATGCACAATAATAAATGAACATACTATCTTTATTATCCAAATATAATGAAATGAATATATAGATAACTATATGAACTAAAATAGTTTCGTTAATGTTCATGTTTATTACTAAACTATGTATTGTCCAGAAAAATTGATCAAATTATCTATAAACAAAGCACAATATGTATAGACGGACACATAAATAATTGTCCAATTGTCCATTATAGCTCATTTGTTGGACTATTTACTTATTCACAAAATTGATTACATAAAAATTACCCATAATTACTTATTAATTAATTGAAAATTTTGACTACAATTATTAATATTGTCATCTTAGCAATTGAAGAATGAAAAGTTTCCATTACAAAATCATTAAGATAATGATATGAAATGGAGAAACAAATTCCACTGGAAAAAAAATTTTACGGAAGAAAAATTTCACCGATAAATACTCTGATACCAAATATAAATCAAACATAAATATATATACAATAAACAAATCATACATCATGTCATGATAGATTTTCTCAATTAATCTTTTGAAATCTTCTGATTTATTGTATTTCTAAGATGATGGTAGACAGAGGAAAAATATCCAAATTAAGGACCCCAAAGAAAATTATCGTATTTTATTTCTCCCATCAAGAAATTACAGGAATAACTACTCTATAGTAATTATCTTTAATTATACTACTAATTAATATGTTTGGATTATAATATATAAAATATATATACGATGAAGATCACGTAAAATTAGAATAAAATTCTAACGGGTGAGAGATGAGTGTGTGATTGCATTGGTGAAGATTCATGCGTGTATTATACGCTCATGAGCAATGTAGGAGCTGGACCTTGGTTATCTTGGCCATAAATATCTACTGGTTTGGGGAGTGGTTGGAAAATTCAAGTCTTCCCGAGGGAAGGAACAAGAAAATGAAGCATGGCGGTCAGATAGTGTTAAGAAGTTGCATGTGGCCTCCATGCCAGCTCGGCTGGGCTGGCTGGCTGTAAAGATTAAAATGCAGAAACAGATACTGAAAACGTGAGGAGAGGGGTTATCAGAGTTCCAAGAAATTATAACCATGTCAACATGGTTTAGTTTAGTGGAATACATGAGTCACATGTTTTATAATTTATATTAGGAGCAATTTAGTAGATTCTATCATCATAAAATTTCTATAAATAAATATAATAATAAATAATTAGGGCACAATTAAAATTTTAAATCAATTTAATGTTTTAACTCTTTTATCGGTGAGTTCTTGTAATAAAATTTAATTTTAAAATATTTATAAATTAATATATTCTTTAAAATTTAAAAATAGGTCATATTGATGTAAAAAAAATTGAAAATTTATTAACCTCCTAATCATGCTCTTCAATTTTCATGTATATAAATCTTGTTATTTAAATTTATTAAAAAAATGTTCAACTTAGAAGTGTAACTCATAGAAATTATATGAGATGTAGTTTATAATACAAACTATTTGTATCTGGCTTTATAATTTTAAATATCATATTATAGCACCCGGTTGTGCCTAGTATTTTAAATCGAGGTCAACTTAAGCCTTTGAACCATTTTAATATGTATCTATTTTTAATTCGAAATATTTAATGGTATTTAACAAAATTTTAACGATAAAGTACATTTTTAATATTTAACAAAAATATGTTATTTATAATTTTAGAATCTTGTTGAACTATATTTGGCCAGGTTAAATTAGATATACCTATATCAGCTGTAGGTTCAATATAACCATCAATGCAGTATTTAAAATTAGTAGCGTGATATGATTTATGATTTATGATGTATGAAAGTCTTCGAGTGTACATCGTTGTTTTATGATTTATGAAGTCTTGGAGGGTACATAGTTGGCAAACAGATGAGACACGCAGCCGCCGTCCAACGAAAGATCAAACTCCGATCAACTTCACACCGACCACATCCCCACCCTCACTCTGACGTGCTTTCACCAATTAGTTTGTTGGGATTGGTTCCACGGTGCAGGAAAGAGAGAGCCCAACAGTGTTATATTATTTGTACGCATCGATTCAGATGGCTTCGCTCATAGGTCGCCCACGAACCGTCCCACAGGTGACATAAAGAGACTCACCAATGACGACGATAATTTTCGGTGTTTGAACGCCTACATAGTTAAAATTGCACACTGGAATAGGAATGGGATGGCCACTTAAATTAAATACAAGTATGCGTGGCTAATTATGGGTCCTAAAATCGGACGATTAGAAGAAGAAAAAAACACAACTGTCGTTGGCCATTGTAATTTGTAGTATGCATACATGTGATTGGAAAGCTATTGATATAAATCTGCATTTAGCTCTCAAAGTTGTAACTTTTGAAAAAGTAAAGAAAGTTGGAATCGGAAACATTTCCACGCCTACGTGATTCACGCGTCAAATAAGTTTTCTCACGGTTTTGACATTCAACATGAATGTTACGATTGATGGGTCATCTATACTATTATTAGGGGAGGTAAACAAGTCAAATTTACTCGCAAATATTTTATATTCGATTCAAATTGACTTAAACAGGTGTTTATTAATTTCATGTTAGAAAAAATACTCGACTCAAAATTAATAGCTCGTTGAAGAATGAACAATGAATAGTTCGTTAATATAAGGAGTGTTCGGTTTAGCTTGATTCGAAATTCGTGCTAAATGCGTTCAAATTCAAAAAAATATTCGACTCAACTCGACTCGTCAATATTATTAAGATCACATTAAACTTATATAGTATTAAAAAAATTTTTTAATCTTATATAAATTGAGGATGAGCCAAACACAAATATTCGTTTGATATGAGTTCGACTCGAAAACATAGTCAGCCAAATACGAGCAAGTTCAAATACTATGAATTTTGGACAAGCTCGGTTCGACTTATAATACATCAAAGCTCGTCCCGCACTCAAACAAGCTCAAATATATTTGCCAAAAATAAGCCAAATTCAAAAACATCCCTACTTGGCTCAACTCTAATTGTTTAAATCCCTAACTACCATGTTTAGCCAATTTACATATTAAAGACATATCGTTTTGTCTAAATAAGATTGCCCGTTGTGCAGAGCATTGAATAATTACTATATTAATAGTTTTTTGTGTTTCATGAAGCTCTTTTTGCTTGCGCTAGCTTGACTAGACGAAGAAGCAGCTGTCGTTTTTTAAGAAAATAATTTGTAGTTGGTCCATATTAAAAACAAGAACAATTATTGCAGCGAAGAAGACGTACCACCATTCCCGGTTTTCTGGCTGCTTCTACTAATTACTTCACGGGAAATAAGGTCATTACCAAAAGAAAACCATAAAAAGACATTTCTCACTAAGTTAAAGTCTTTGCAGACAAGAGCTTCAACGGGAACAAGTAAGCCTCTAATTATCTTCTTCCACACATATGATATGATCTTCTTTAATTAGGATTAAAATATGGAACCCTAGTTCAGTTTTCCAGAAGTTGATCATCCAATATGGCAACCAGGGTCTTGGAAGAGAGACGATTGGGCTTTCATATAAATCCGTATATGGAGTAGTCTAAAGTGAACAGCAAAGGGTTGGGTAGTCTTTTAGGGAATACGATGCGGCCAAATTAAACCGGGTTTGAATGCGGTAGATGCAATTTAGTTGGATGGAAATGTGGTGCAGTGGTTATGAAAGCTACCCAATTCGAAGGGCTATTTGGACTGTTGGACCATCAATTGGGCCATTGAAATCTTTTCTCTTAGAAACCTCACTTTCCTCTTAATTTCTCCATTAATTGACGGCTTATCAAACCACTTTTTGTCTATCCCACCATCTAACAAGCATCCGCCATTTCCACAGCCTTTCTCTTAGTCAACCTTCCATCGTCCTCACCGGGAGCTTCTTTCTATCTGGTATTTTCCGCAGGTTTCTTGTCATTTTTCACAATGGTCTTTCTTTTTGAAGAAACACGTAGAATATCGGATCCATTTGCCCATTCATCAATCATTTTTATAATCGAACGGACGTAGTTTTACGTTCGTAATCGGGAAATTATTAAAGGGAACATGTAGTGAAAATTAAGGAAATTATAAAACACATACACCAATTATATAACCCATCTAATTAAGCAAAGAAATAAGTTGTAGCGATTTCTTCAACCATATACTAATTATATATATATAACCCATGCAATCTATTTGGGCTTAAGAGGGAAACCCTCCGCATCTAGCCGTTGCCAATTCATTATTCTGAACATTCAATACAGCAACCTTGTGAACAAAAAAAAAAACGGTGAATACATGCACCATTTTTGAGAATTAGTTAATGCAACGTAACCTGCTGTAAAACCGTATAAAAAAAAAATCATCCTTCATTAAATATTATTAGTGGAAAATTTGAAATTTTAATAATAAATAATAATAATTATTATTATTATTTATGAATATTTACTTTACTCGTTAGGTCTTAAAGATGACTAATTATTTTCTATTTATCCTTACATATCACATCAATATATAAGGAATGACAAAATAAATATATGAGAACTTAGGAACTTATTTTTAAAGTGCTGGATAAGCTTCAATGTTGATGATACTTTTACCTTAAGAACCATCATAGCTATTAAATCATGTCCAACACTATAAAATTAAGTTTCTAAATTTTTAAGTTTTGTTCAGCCATTATATATATATATATATAAAGTAAAGTTTTTCTAAGCAAGAGGTAGATAAAATTTCTTACCTGCAACTCTAATCTATGTCGTCTAATCACAAAGACAGCTCAGATTTAATAAAAAAAAAATACCCCTTCACCCCTTCCTTTGCTCGTCATTGGGTTTTGACCATAGCTGACTAGCCGGGCCTGGCTACCTTTGGCGTGGTGGCCTGAACCATACTAAAGTTCGGGGCAGAAAATTTTTTTATACCTCTTGCTTAGGAAATTTTTTTATTGTCCGAACCATATGATCGAACCTAAGTGATTTGATCAAATCCCATGGTCAGTCTCCATAGCTAGCCATCACCTAAGAAATAACATTAGTTCTAAAGTCAAAAGGAAGGAGATCTAAAGAAGAGAAGATAAGAGGAGAAGAGAAAGAGAAAGATTGGGCCGGGGATGGGGGAGGGGGGGGGGG
>JAVDBV010005017.1:0-14037 GCA_032619315.1 Piper longum | reverse complement strand
AATAAAAAATTGAAGCAAATTCTGTCAGGGATTCTCAAAGTCATCACAAATGTCTTGAGTAGTTTGCTGCTTTCTCTGCACTTCAATTGTTTCAGAAAGATGACAATATTAAGAAGACTTCTTATAGTATATTAGACATTTTTGTTTGTTTTCTAATCAGATAAAGTAAAACTTTTTGCAGTGATCTTAGCTTTAACAAGTTTTCAGGTGGTATTCCACAAAGTTTTAAAAATCTAGCTTGGCCACAGTTTGTGTAGGCATTCTCAACCCTAGCCCTGTCTTCACTCTATCTTCTTTTTGATATCTGCTTTTTGCTAGAAAACTAATTCGAGAGCTTATTTTTTGAACCAAAACGATCCAGTATAAGCTAATAAGTTCTTCCATATTGTAATTAGATATTTGACAGGAAACATGCTGAGTGGAGATGTGCCATCAGAGCTGCTTAGCCATGTTCATTATCTGTACGTATTGCAAAATCCAATCATCTCAAGGAAAGAGCACGACTTTCCTATTACTTGTTCTTGCTAGATTTCATTGTATTAAATCCTAAGTGCAGTGATCTATCGTATAATAATTACACTTGGCCAGAAGGATGCCCACAAAATGAAAGGAGGACGAGCATGTAAGATCATTGCAATATTAATTATTTCTTTATTTTAAATTTCATTGAGAACTTGTAAACTTGGTCTTTACAGAAATTATTTTGGAAGCTCTTCAGGAGGAGATGATCGGTAAGCATTGATGTTTCTTTCTAACAATCACAACCAATGATATCAGAAATCAAGGATTTTTCTTTGGAAAGTCATCTTTCGTTTAATAATTTGTCATTTGACATAATATTTTTGGCCATTTTGATGGGTGGTCTCCCTTCATCTAGCCACAAAAACAATTCAATTATCTAAGGAAATCCACAGGTCAAAATGACCTAAAAATTTTGGCCCGCTTACAACAAATTAAACAATTGTCTGCAATGAGTTGGTGATGAAAATTGCACATATGTATTAACAAATGCATTGCTTGTTTTGGTAATGTCAGCTTCCCATGCTCAAAGAAGACATTTATGTGTAAAACAAGTAAGTAGCTGATCAAAAAGAAATTCTTCCTTCTGCTAACATCCAAATCTGAATCATCTGAGAACTACAGTTTTTCCTGTTTCCAGCAAAATACTCACTGTACATAAACTGTGGTGGAAAGGAAGATGTTGAGGTGGGAGGGATCACATATGAGAAAGATATGGATGATTTTATTGGTGCTGCAGGATATTCCTTAAACAAGGACAATTCATGGGCTCTAAGTAGCACTGGAAATTTTTTAGAAGATGATGAATATAAAGACAACTACACAGTGGCATCAAATGATCCCCTTTCGATGACTAATGCTGAGTTGTACAAAACTGCTCGAATTTCACCTCTGTCCCTCACTTATTACGGATTCTGCCTTCAAAATGGAAGTTACAATGTCACACTTCACTTTGCTGAGATAGTCTTCTCTAATGACAATACTTATAGCAGTCTTGGGAGGCGTATTTTTGATGTGTATGTACAGGTTTGTGTCTGATTTTTTATCTTTTTCTTTTGCTCCTTTTCTATCATTTTAAAATATCAAAACACAGATATCATGTTGTAGGATAAGAAGAAATACTTACGAGAAATTCATACGCAGGGAAAACTAATCTGGAAGGATTTCAATATTAAAGAAGAAGCTAAATATGGCACGGGTCTGGAAGTCTTGAAGAACATTACTGTCAATGTGACAGATGGCAGCTTGGAAATTCGTTTATACTGGAATGGGAAGGGAACGAAAATCATTCCTCGGAGAGGAGTTTATGGGCCTCTAATATCTGCTATTTCTGTGTCTCCAAGTGAGTTTTGTTTTCAGTTATCTTTTTACTATCTTTCATGCTAAGCATTTTCCTTACTTTCTGCAGATTTTCCTATTCCAAGCAGAAAAAAGAATGTTGCTGCAATTTTGTCTGGAGTTCTTGTTCCAGTATTCTGCATTCTAATTGTTGTGGGTATCCTATGGAGAAAAGGCATCCTTGGAGGTCGGAGAATGAAGAACAAAGGTAGTTAAATGGCATGATAAATTTAACATTGTTTGGATCTTCAGATTACACATGTTTATTTTATTTTCTGAGCAGATCTCAGAGGCTTGGATCTGACTGGATCTTTTACATTTAGACAAATCAAAGCAGCAACGAAGAATTTTCACGCGTCAAATAAAATTGGTGAAGGTGGTTTTGGACCAGTTTACAAGGTAGAATTGTTGCCTATACTCAATTCAATACTTTCTACACTCATCACATTTCAAGTTATCTTTTTACCACCGATATCGTTTACTGTTGTAATTTGATTTTTATGTAGGGTATATTATCTGAGGGCACCATTATTGCTGTGAAGCAGCTCTCTTCGAAATCAAAACAAGGGAATCGGGAGTTTGTGAATGAAGTAGGCATGATTTCTGCTTTGCAACATCCAAACCTTGTAAAATTATATGGATGCTGCATTGAGAGAAATCAATTACTGCTTGTTTACGAATATATGGAAAATAATAGTCTTTTTAATGCTTTGTTTGGTATGTACGTTTTACCCTTTCAAGCCCACTCTGAGGCATCCAAATTATTACATGTACTGACAAAGAAACAAATTCTTCTTGAGACTTAATGGTCTTTTTGCAGGTTCTGAAGACATCCAATTGAAACTAGATTGGCAAACAAGGAAAAGAGTTTGTCTTGGGATAGCCAAAGGTTTAGCCTATCTTCACGAGGAGTCCAGACTCAAGATCGTGCATAGGGACATCAAAGCCACCAATATATTACTAGACAAGGATCTCAACCCAAAAATATCTGATTTTGGTCTAGCCAAGCTTGATGAGGAAGATAAAAGTCACATCAGCACACGCATAGCTGGAACCATGTAAGTTGTTACTCCTTCCTCATAGATTGTGGTTTCCGACCGTTATATTTCTAGGGATATAACTGAAAATATATTTAGTTTGGCACAGTTTATAGTATCGTCTTGTTTGTACTTGGTTTTAATTTGTTAGGTAGTTTTTGTTAGAAACCAAATCTTCAGAAGGCTAAACCAGTTGGGAAAGACTTAACAATGGTATATTGGTATAAACCAAACCAAACTGGACCATGAAAAACTGATGAAGCAGACTAGCAAATACCATTCAAGCTTTGGGTAAACTTTGGTTCTGACAATGTGAAAAGATGAAAAAGAACAGAAACTAACGAAAGTTCACGCAGTATGCAGATTTGCCTTTTTGATAGTTGTATTAATTGAAGACTGGAATAACTTGGACCCGATATATGTACTCACCTAGATTGCTATTTCAACTTTCCAGTGGTTATATGGCACCAGAATATGCTTCTCGGGGCTACTTAACCGACAAGGCTGATGTCTACAGTTTTGGAGTGGTGGTCTTAGAAGTTGTTCGCGGAAAGCGCAGTACACACTGCATTATGAAGGAAGCTCTTGGGTCATTGCAAGATTGGGTACCTCCCGCTTTCTTCCATTGCTTTAAATCTACATAATACTAACTTCCTCAACAAGTAGCCATGAACCAGCTCGATGTGAACTTTATATGTTTTTCTGTTTAGGCACTAGTGCTTTTAAGAAAGGGATCACTACTGGAACTTGTCGATACAAAGTTGGGTACTGAATTCAACGAAGAAGAAGCATTAACGATGATAAAGGTTGCATTATTATGCATAGATGCTTCCTTCATTTTGAGGCCTTCTATGTCTGCTGTGGTCAGCATGCTTGATGGACGATGCGGTGTTGAGGAACCAATAGTAACAGATCAGAGGTCATTCAATCAAACTGTGTCTGATCCTGGTTTCTCAAATGGTATTGATGGCGAGTACAATTCAAGAAGCTCTGGACATGGCGGCTATGGTTGCTCATCTCATGCCCAGTCGAAATCCTTGGTCGTTTTTTCTTCACAAAGCTATCCCCTTACCGGGTCCATGTTTCCATCTACTCCTGACCTCTTTTCCATCAACCTGGACTCTGAACATTGGAACCAGAGTATGTAGAGCCAAAAACAGTTATTGAACCATTTGTATGAATCAATGTACGTGTCTTGTTTATAGCTTTCATTGAATTGAAAGCATTACAGCTAATCTTTACGTACTCGTAATATCAATGTCAAATTTCCATAAACCTTGTGTATTTGTGTCCAAACAGAGCCTCCTTGTAGTGTTCTCCCCATCAACATGTAGAAAGGTTAATTACGCCGACCATTCCTTCCATTCGAACTTGTATAAGCTTCTCTGGTTGCTGACGGTAACAGAGAAATTAAGACGGAAACCTATACAAGAATCCGGTGACTCTCTAAATTTACAGCTATGCATCTGTCGGCATATTCAGAGAATGATATGAAAAATAATGTAGAAGACATCGCGTTTGATGACTGGGCAGCCACCTCACGAACTGACGTGCTTAATGATGTTCAACGCAGCCAAACCATGCAAGTGAAAGATGAAGAATATGATGGTGACAGTGCCAGACCATTGGGAGGTACAAGTAAAACAGCTTTACACAGCGTCGTCACTCTTTTTCTTTTCCATGCCAAAAGAACATTTTCAAACATTCTAACAGCATGTAACTAGGGAGAGCAATGTACCCAAAATCAAAACGTTAACCATTGCTAAATTGTTGGGTTATGATAAATAGCAAACATGTTGATATACATACATCTTGATAGTAATCTACCTCACTCGTTTTGGTTCAATAGTGGCTGCTTTCTTCCAGTCTTTATACCCTCATATAAAAACAAAGATGGTGTTACACTTATTTGGACTCCGCGTTCTCCAAGTCCCTATCACTCTCCCATTCCTCTTCTCCTACCAACAGCCTACACCTTTCTTTACCACTCACACGAGGTGCTGAAAATGAGACGCTTTAGTATGTGCTTGGATTTTATATATATCCGTGGTTTTCTCCAAACTCGTAGCCAATTACTAGTAGCAGACAACTCCTTTAATTTGCGATATTCACCACCTCTTTCTGGGCAACTTTTCTGTAAATTATAATTGTAGCAGTAGCTGGAAGCGGCTTCTTCTTTCTCAAACGAGTTCGTATGGATAGAAGTACTACTCGTGAGCTCGCTGCTCGTCTCCTTCTCGGCCTTGTGGCTTTACATTGGTTTGTAATGACTGCTCATACTGAAACAAGACTGCCTAGAGTTGAAGGTAACTAAATAGTCTTGCGTCCTTTACTCTCCACGAATGGAATCATGATTTACATTTTAGTTGTTTAATTTACTTAGCTAGAATTATAGAAGAGACTACATGTAGTTAGAACTTTTTCAATCTAACTTTGAGCAACTGAGAAATGAGCGAACAGTTATTGCAAGAGTTTCTTCTTAAAACCTAGCTCTTTAGTCTTCAGATAAGAATTGAAGTGACTTACAAATTTTTAGTTGTTCTTTTCCTTACAAATTAAATTAAGAACGTTTTGATTTGGAATAATAATTAATGATGGTAATATTTGTTGGTTGAAGTGAGTGCTCTGAGGGAAATAGCAAGGAAACTGGCAAAGAAGGATTGGGACTTCGGCGTGGACCCTTGTAGCGGAGATGGAAATTGGAGCAGACCCGAAGCAGAGAAGGGTTTTGAGAGCTATGTCACCTGCAACTGCTCCTTCAACAGCAACAAAACATGCCACGTTGTTAGCCTGTATGTATGATTCACCTTCACCAATACATATGATCAACTTCATCTGTACATTTCAATCTTCGAATATTGAACATCTAATCCACAAGTTTTGTGCTTTTACAACTACGTCCATGAATTCAGAGGACCTAATTATGAGTTTCACTTCCTAGGTTTAAGGCCTCAGTAAGTAGTGGAGGGGAGAGTTTCTGTAGCACCAAGTTAGTACACTTCATCCCAACCTTTGAATGATTATATGTTGGCAGCTTTTTGTCTCAGTGGAAACTTTTTCACGCCACTATCATAGCCATAGCCGCCCATGGGTGATCTACTACTTCCAAAACATTGGTTTGATCACAAGATTAAAATAGTACGCTTAAACAGGAGTGGAGATCCAGCATTTGCAAGAATATTAAGACATTTAATATCTTCTTAATCAAATTAAAAAGTAAGCGTAGTAAAAATTTAGGCTTCATGCATGGGGAAATGGTTTCGAGACGAGACGCAATCTATCTAATATCCATATTTCTTGACCACCTTGTACGTAAGAACTCCTCTTACTATAGCATTTAGAAGCTCCTTTTCCAAACTCGACTTGGTAGCCAATATTATCTCCAAGAGAAGCATTCCAATGATAGAGGAGGGCGAGGCCAATTGTCACATACACATAGCCGGTCTTATTTTTCTTTTTTGAGTATTTTTAGGTGAAGCTGCTTGTGCCACCACTCTGGGTCAACGGTCAAGGGTGTTGACTTTACAGATGGATGCTAGCTGTAACCTCCAATAAATGTTAATAGCAACGTCAAATTCAAGAATTACTTGAACCCAAAAAAAAAAGTGCCCAGCATGGGATTTCATGCAGACAACACGGTTTTGACTAAACGAAACGTCAACGCCTTGACTCTGATTAATTTATCAAACTATTAACGGGAAAAATAAGATGTGGCAATATTTTCGCGGCAAACATGAGAAGTAATTCAATAGATTTGAGCTCTTTCAATTTTTTTATTTCATTCAATATATAACTATTACTTATAAAACTTATTTATTCAGACGTTTCTTTCTTCTTCTTTTTTTTACCCTGTAAATATTATAGCTATTTTATCAAATATCATTTTATTCTAACGAAAAGTGGCGGGAAGCAGGGTGCTCAAAGCGGAGAATCTCACCGGCATACTCCCGCCGGAGATTTCCAGACTTCGTCATCTCCGACAAGTGTAAGAGCTAGCTCCTTATCCATCGCCTATCTTTCTATCTATCTCCTGCCAATCACTTGTTTTCTTTTACGATACTACTTCATACTCACCATCTATGGCCTGATCCTCTTGCATGCAGTGACCTCAGCCGCAACGTCCTGCATGGCACGGTGCCACCACAGTGGGCAACCACCCGCCTTCTTGACCTGTGCACACTTCTTTCTATTGTCAATGGCTCTATTTGGTTTTGTCATAATGAGCCATTACTGGTTTCTAAAAGGTGTGTTATTGAATGTGCAGGTCTTTGATGGGTAACAATCTCTCCGGGCCTTTTCCCACCGTTGTCACCAAAATCACTTCCCTTCAGAATTTGTATGGCTGGATCCCTTCTTACTTTTCTATTATCTTCTTGCAATTAGCATTTTTTTGTGTATTTTAATTTGCATTTTGATCGGTAGCTGATAATGCGTACCCCACAAATTGCAGAAGCCTTGAAGGAAATCGATTCTCGGGAGCCATCCCATCGGAAATTGGGAGGCTGGCCGACCTCCAAAAGCTGTAACAACTGTGCTCTTTTTTTCTCTTCTTAGTTCATTTCAGTTCGCTATCACTTCGGCTGACTGATCTCACTTCATAGTGAAGCATACTTGTGTTTGATGGATGTGGGGGGGGGTGTTATTTTGAGACTTTATCGAGTTTTTTTTTGTTCTTGAAGTGCTTAGGATTTAACAGTACTAATAATACCTTCATATTATTGTTTCATGTCTAAATGTTAACAATTGTTGTTTTTCTTCTGATGTATTCATCATCTCATTCTGTTTTCCAGTGTGCTATCTGCTAATGAATTTACGGGGCAGCTGCCTAAATCAATGGCCAGCTTGAACAACTTGTCGGATCTGTATGTAATCCGAGGTTATTTATTCACAATTCATTTTTTTCTGTTCTTGTTTATTGAAGAAGATGCTTTTCTGTCATTCAGTCGGATAAGTGGAAACGATTTCATTGGGAGGATACCTGAACTAATCAGCAAATGGAGACAACTTGAGAAACTGTGAGTACTCCTAATCGATTTTCATGCATTTATTCTTTATTAATCGAAAACATTGTGGTTACTGATAGTTCATTATCAGGCATATAGAAGGTTGCTCATTTGAAGGTCCTATCCCTTCTGGCATATCTGCCTTGACAAAGTTGAAAGATCTGTGAGTGAACTCTCTAAGCTAAGCATGTACACAATTTAATAACTCATCAAGGATTGAGATTTTTAATTGTCATAGTAAATCTTGTAAACTTCAGGAGGATAAGTGACATACATGGAAAAGGAGATTTCCCAAACTTGTCCAAAATGAAATCACTAAAGATACTGTAAGTTTTGAGGCACATTTTCTTTCAGTGCTCTCCTAAATAATTTTATTTTTGTCAGATCAGCTCAATCATCGGTTAAAAAAAAATTTCAGGATACTACGCAACTGTTCACTTCAAGGGAATTTGCCAGAACATATTGGAAAGCTGAAGAAAATGAAGACATTGTAATACTCACGCATTACAGTTCATTTTTTTTAAAAATATGTGAATTTCTGATATTTGATTTGTTCGTTTTGTCGAATCTGTAAACTTGACAAAGTGAATGTGCTATTTTCAGTGATGTTAGCTTTAATGATCTCGTCGGTGAGATTCCAGTCACTTACTCACATATAGCGAAAGCTGATTTCATGTTGGTGACTGTTTATCAGCCTAAATTTATGTCCAGTTTAACATTCTTGCTTCTTAGCATTACTCATTTTGTGGCTTATCAATGTCCTCAGATATTTAACTGGAAACATGCTGACAGGAACTATACCGGAATGGATCTTGAAAAGCAATAAAAATGTGTAAGCCAAAAGTGGTTTTTTTCTCTTGATAAGAAAATGTTTTCTAGCTACAGATTTGCATAGTGCAAGTGAACTTTCTCAAAATTTTTGTTGAAAAACTTACTGATTCTAATATCTTTTCATAACATCTTAATTTTATCATTTTTTGATACACAGGGACATTTCACAGAATAATTTCACATGGGAGAATTTGAGCCCGAATGTATGCCCTCAAGGGAGTGTGTAAGATAATTTCTCTTACAAATCATTCATTGATTGTTCTCTGGGATAAAATTTTACAGATGAAAAGCATATACTTATCATCATTAATCTCATCCTCTTTTAACAGCAACCTTGTTGAGAGCTATGCATCAATACCGAAAAAAGTGTAAGCACTCGTCTCTATGATGAGAGACACTTTCTAAAGCAGTGTATAACACCTTTGATATGGGACATCTGATTGTTCTTGACGTTTTTATATGCAGCACTGGTTCTCACCCATGCTTAGAGAGATCATTCCCATGCTTAGCCACTAAAAAACAACGTAAGATAGTGTGAAATCAATATTTCAAGGCGTAGTGTCGTGCTCATGTAGGAGAAAGAATCCAATGTTAGCTAAATTTTTTGCAATTCTATTCTTGTAGAGCGTTACTCTCTGCACATCAACTGTGGAGGAAAAGAACTTCTCATCAATGAAACTAAGTATGAAGCAGACTTGGAAGTGCGGGGTGCTTCCATGTTCTACTCAAGTCAAAACTGGGCATTCAGCAGCACTGGCAACTTCATGGACAATGATATGGATGCAGACATTTTCATTGCAAGAAACTCATCCAAGATTTCAACGCCTGATTCAGAACTGTACACAACAGGACGCATTTCACCTCTCTCTCTTACATATTATGGACTTTGCTTGATGAATGGAAATTATACAGTGAAACTCCACTTTGCGGAAATGATTTTCAGTGATGATCATACATTTAGAAGCTTAGGAAGGCGCATTTTTGACGTGTACATTCAGGTGAACTACGAAGCCCAAGGTTTATTTATGATTTGATTCTTGTTTCACTTTGTCCTTGGAATCTTCAAAGTTTTAACTGGTTGATCAGGGAAATCTGGTGCTTAAGGATTTTAATATCGAAGATGAAGCAAAGGGGACTGGAAGGGCAGTTGTGAAAAACTTCAATGCATCTGTGACCAGTAACACTTTGATGATCAACTTTCATTGGGCTGGGAAAGGCACAACAAGCATCCCAAGCCGAGGAGTGTATGGTCCTCTCATATCTGCTATCTCAGTGGATCCTAGTATGTCCATGGGATACCTTTCTTTTTTTTTTCAATTTCCTTTAGTTTTCATCTTGAGTAGCTTGCAAAGGTCATTAAATAAAGTTAGATAACTTATTGCTTCGATTTCTTTTCATAGATTTTGAACCTCCCTCATATGATGACAAAAAGAAACTCGTTAAAATCCTAGTTCAAGTTCTAGCTCCTGCAACATTCATAGTTCTCGCTGTTTTGTCTGTTCTATGGTGGAAAGGCTGCTTTAGAAGCAACTCCATGAAAAAGGGCAAGGATTTTTCTCTCTTCCTAACTGTTAGATACTAACTCAACATCTATGGTTTGCATATCAAATTTATGTAATTTGCATACACTACAGAATTAGAAGGACTAGACCTGCAAATAGGAATATTTACCTTGCGGCAAATCAAAGCGGCAACAAAGACTTTTGATCCAGCAAATAAGCTTGGGGAGGGCGGTTTTGGTCCAGTTTACAAGGTAACAAGCACAATCTGCAGGCTATTTTAGTTACCTTGTTCTTAATTAGAACAGTCTCGTTAATAGTGGCTATTCAAGAATTTGGTCTTTAATCTTGATTTCATTCTCTTAATATGCTACTACTTCTTGGTTATCATGTAAGGTTTTCCTGTTGACAGCAGAGCCCTCGTAACGTTTTATGTAATATATTTCCAGGGTATGCTATCGGATGGTGCTTTCATTGCAGTTAAGCAACTTTCATCGAAATCAAAGCAAGGAAACCGTGAGTTTGTGAACGAAATAGGCATGATTTCTACTTTGCAACATCCAAATCTTGTGAAGTTGCATGGATGTTGTGTGGAGGGCCATCAATTGTTACTCATTTATGAGTATATGGAAAACAATTGCCTCTCCAAGGCACTTTTTGGTAATGTACTTACCCCTTAATTCATAGCTCACATGTTAATTATTACCATGGCTTCAACTGGAAGTAGATAACCTAATAACTTACTTAACAGGTAAGGATCAAAGAAGGCGTATAAAGCTAGACTGGCCAACCAGAATGAAGATTTGCCTTGGCATAGCTAAAGGTTTGGCCTACCTACATGAAGAATCAAGATTGAAGATTGTTCACCGGGACATAAAGGCTAGCAATGTTCTGTTAGACAAGAAACTCAATGCAAAGATTTCTGATTTTGGTCTAGCCAGACTCGTTGAAGAAGATAAAAGTCACATAAGTACAAGAATTGCTGGAACAATGTAAGTACTCTTGCGTATTTCTAGAAGTTGGTAACTTCTCCATTTGCCAGAGAAAATTAGAACGCTCATTTTATTTGATATGGAAACTTTAATTTTGTAATGTAAGTGATTATAGCCCACTTGATTAGATTTGGCTGTGTGTTTCTTGAAATGTTGTAAGTTTGTAACAACATATATGCTGATTTTTAGCTGAGGGACTCTCAACAGTAATCAAACTTCTCTGAATATGGCTAATTTTTTGCAGTGGATACATGGCCCCTGAGTACGCAATGCGCGGATACTTAACAGACAAAGCAGATGTTTACAGTTTTGGAGTGGTTGCTTTGGAGACAGTCAGTGGAAAGAGCAACACTAATTACAGGCCGGAGGAATTTGTCTATCTTCTAGACTGGGTAATTGTTCAATAGTCCTATCAACATACACTATCAATCTCCTATATATGTTAAACACTGAACAACACTCTCTTCTACCTTAGGCTTATGTTCTTCAAGAGAGGGGTAACCTCTTGGATCTGGTTGACCCAAATCTGGGAGCCGAATACTCGACTGAAGAAGCACTTTTGATGCTAAATGTGGCTCTCTTGTGCACCAATGCTTCTCCGACACTTCGACCGACAATGTCAGCAGTCGTCAGCATGATTGAAGGGCGAGTTCAACCGCCTATGTTTGATATGGAGATCTCTAGCGGTCGGTCAGGGTTCAGGTCGAATAGGAGCACTTTCTGGCAATGCCCAAGTCCCATTTCAGCCGAAGTTCCATCTACGAACTCCTTGGTTTCTAGCTTAGAAATGGAGCAGAGTGAAGCCAAACAGAGTTTGATTTCAGAAAGATCTGTTTGACGTTCATGATCGAACAGCGGCCCAGTGTTATCATTATATGTCAAGTGTAAATTACGCAATGTTCTGTCTCTGAATGTGGTTTCAACATGAATTGAATAAGCTTTGATCAAGAAGGCCAATAGTTTTGTACTGTAATCTCCCTTAGTCATCACCTTGGTAAAACTCGAATTGAATTATGTTTCGTCTGAGTTGAAATAAATGTAAAAATACATATAGTATTAAGTATAAAAAGGCAGTACATAAATGTTGGCAATTCAATGCATGCAAAAATATCAAATTTACAGCATTTTAAGGATCGCATTCATTTCTAAGAGGAAGAACTACATTCAGCCTTCAGCATCTTCCGCCCGGGAAGCTATTTGGAAGGCCCGTCATCTTGTGCGATTCAAATTTGGAAGGACCTAAAATTCACATCTCACTGTTAACAGCATTTAACTTTGCACAATATTTCTGCAAATTCATTTGACACTTCCATCAGATGGTTAACAATGAAAAGATGGTAATAGTACTTACCATTAAACACACACACACACACAAATATGTTACAAATTGATTCATTTTAAACATATGCAGCTACCAAATTTCCAATTTCCATTGACCGGAAAAATTTGTTTATATATTAATTTTTAATTATAAAGATGATCTTATTTTAATATGTATTATTTATGAAATTAAATTGAGGGATTTTACAATCCATTAACCTTGAAAAATTTTATCCTCGACATTTTTGTATTTGACTGACTACTAGCCTTAGCCTAGGTAACTTCTTTAACTTGTGACTAGTATTATCGTCAATATTTTTAGCCCAATGCATCATTTAACATGGAATTAAATCGCTCTGAAATCATTTGAAGTATGAACTTGTTTATAAGTAAGAAAAGATAATAAATTTTTAACTTAATTAATTATTTTTAAAAAAATTACTTAGGTCCGTTATGTTGTACTATGAGCTCGGTCGTTGTAGGTAGGAATAAATCTCAATTAAATTTTTAAGATCTTAATTCATAGTCAATCATTAAGAAAATAAAAATAAAACGTAAGCATACCTAAATCCATTGAAATTGATTCTTCACTAAAACTTTTGGTTCTGGAACTCTGCCAAAACTTTTGGATCTAGATCTTCCAAAAGTACCTAAATCCACGGATGTAACTAAATACAGCTTTACATCACTATTCATAACTAAATATAACTTAACAACACTATTCATAAAGATAATGGCACAGTTCCACTTATTTCTTCACTGGCCATCAAAGAATAGAAATAAATGCTTCGGTTTCTAAATATAATAACTCATACTCACATTAAATACTCGTAATCCCAACAAGTTCAAATCTTAATTGGACCAGCTTAAGTTCAGATAATAAATTTTATAATAGTATATAATTATTGGTCTACAGTCTAACAATTTCCCACTTAAACTAATATATATACATGTCCACAATATAACATGTTCTCTGAACATCCATCCAAGGGTTCCTTTTGTATGATAATAATGGATCTTGTTCTTCGACTGTCTTACGTCCATTAACTGATCTAGTTAGTCAATGTTTGGTGCTATGTCTTATCTATTGGTTCGAATCTTCTAGTGTAAATGGAATCTATATTCCCTCCTAATAGGTATTAGATCCTTATTCCAGAAAACCAGATTATGTTTTATTTTTTTATTTTTTATTTTCGTTCAAGGTCCAGATTCAAGTCAATCTCCTTTGCTTTTCATATGCAGACACAATGGGGAATTATAATGAGAATGAGGATGAGAGTATTAACAAAACTGAGTTAACTTGAACTCGACCTTTCACAATCTTAACACGCATCACAAGTTCACAACGCGCTACCAAAACGACAACTTATAATCTCCCAATCATCTAGTCATGCATATTGTAATCTTTTGTTGTAAGAAAAGTTGTATATGTATATATTCTTGGTCATGGTGATATATATATATATATATATATATATATATATATATATATATATAT